>RJWT010011328.1:0-23394 GCA_004365215.1 Cuniculus paca
GCTGCTGTTGTCTTTACGACTTCTAAAAGGATCTTTAAGAGTCTGTTATTAGCTTTCTGGAGTGCATACCTGTACAGACAAGAATCATTAAAATGTTTCATCTTTCAAAAGTACATACTTCATTAATATTGCACAAAAAATGCACTATAAAATGCTGTGACTGGAAAAATATGTATTATAATACTATGCAATAGCACCTTCAGTGAAGTACTTCTTGTTTTTGATTTATTTTGAAACTGTATTATAAAATGATTTGCTGTTTTCTAAAAATTTTAACCAGATTAATTATAACATTTTAAAAATGTTTTATTGACCTCTTAAAAATGTTTCAATAGTATGAAAAAATGTTTTGCGGTCCTGAAACGAATCAAATAATTGAACTTTTAAATCAGTAACTAAATTAGAAGAAAATTTTAATGACACAAACTTAAGTTTAGAAAAGATAATACCCAAACATGATAAGTTATTGAGCTTATAAAACTATTTATAGTTATTCACACATGTATCTTACATTCAATCTTTTTATGTGCCAAATAACATTTTAAAACACCACTAGAAAAAAAAGTGGTACTAGGTCTACAACTTAACAAGGGTAGACTCAGTGTTTAAATTACAAACAGCAACAGAGACCTGTTTTTAAAAACATCTACAGTGAAATTTCAGTCTACCAACACCACAGGGAATATTACAGGCCATTTTTATTATATCTGCTTTAGACAAAAATATCTCTAATTACACATGCAACACTCATATGAGCCAGAAGAAACAAATCTATTTTTACCTAAGTGGGAATGACAGTGTCTCTTTTTAAAAAGATAAGTAATTACACACATATATTTTAAATTAGAAAATACTGCTAATTACTCTTTAAAAAACATCAGCACTTAGAGATAAACACTATTTAAATTAAAATGTCTATATTCCTACACATTTCCCCACCTAAATAAGTATAAAACATATACATTTTAAAAACAAAAATGTGATCACACTGGAAAGTGTTTCTGTAAGGTTTTTCTTATTGAGCTTAACACGAATCTTTTACCATGTCAAGAAATTCACTTCCATAAATAGTAATTCAAAAGATTACTTGATTAATTTGCTAAATAACTAAATAATTCACTCATCCTAGCAGCTTACTTCAATGGAAGTACTATAGTAGCAAACCTTATACTTAATGTATGTAGACACAATAAAGAGACTTCCATAGAAAAGGTCTCTGGGCTTAAAGAGAGTTTTTAACTCTCAATATCACTTCACACTGTAGGGGACTACCATAAGTAGGTTAAAGGATATCTGTTTCACAGGCACATAGAACACCTATTTTAAGACAAGGTAATAAAAGGAGCTTTAGTGTTTGTCAAGAGAAAGAGACAGTTCTATTTTTGTGCCTAGATCAAGTTCTCTGTTTATATAAGCAAGTACACTCAGAACAAAACTTGTAATAATTCAGTGAGAAATAAAAGGTTTTATATCCTCAACTACTACTAAGATTTTAATCAAGCCCCAAATCCCAGGGGAGTAATGTGAAAATACTGCTATTTAAATTATTAAAATGAATATAATGGCAAAAAAGAAAAATGAATATTCATTTTATCAGCATTCACTATAAAATTCCTATAAACACTACAATTTATAAAATATATAGTGATAAATAATATAAAATAAACACAGCGTTTATTTTATATTGGCATGGTAACTCTAATTTTCATACACTGTCTTTCTTGTTTGAGTTCCATACTGACTGCGTTCCATACTGATGATCCAATGGGGAAGCCAAAATCTTAGGGGCCAAATTCCTCCATGCAAGCTGAGGAAGGAGGTTAGGAGGACACAAAAGGGTTGACAGTACAGAAATTGGAAAAGGAGGAAATTAAGTTAGTAGATATTAGTTTTAATTTAAGGAAATTATTTTTATTTGAACAAAATAAATTTTAAAACATTATGCTTAAAGGCCTTAATATTAATGGGAGATAGCTATTTTCATATAGTATTTACATTTTTATAACCTCTAAAAAAATTTATGAAAGGAAAAGTTTTGTTAACAGTGGGTGATTTATTTCTTAAAACTGGAAGATGGATTAAAAATTCTCTGTGTTATACTGTAAAAACATGAAAAATGCTACATGTGAGTAGAAATATTTCCTCAAAAATAAGGACGAAGAAACCAAGGAATAGCTTACTTACTCTGAATGTTACATAGTGGAAGGGAGAAGAAATCAAGCTCATAAGTAGAACTTGCTTTTAAGATACAAAATGGTATTAAGAGAATAAGTAATCAAGAAAGATCTGATACCTGAGTAATACCTAAACATCTAGAGTGAAGTGATAAGTGTCTAATCAAAAATTACATACAAATAATTTAAGAATTTGTCGATTTAAGTATCAAAAGGTGATATTCCTTTACATACTATACATGTATGGCCATGTTTCATGCAAATAGAATGATGATATTTTAAGACAAAGTAAATATGTACAAGATAAAAATAAGGATAGTTTATTACTGTAAAACAATTTTAATTGCACTGAAAAAAGTGTACATTTTACATACCTCTCATTGGACAGAATATCAGGAGGCACATCTTCAGGTTTTTTGTCCAATTCCTTTACTTTAAACATCTGTTCCTCAACTTCCACTTGATTTTCATTTCCATTCTGTTTCAGTTTGTGAAAGGGCAGAGAGGAGAAAACAGAAAGGAAACCTGTCATCTTGGAAAGAGCATGTCATTCTGCATATGGGTGTGACGTGAAATAGAACATCTGTGCACACAGCAGACACTGCTTACAATAATATTTAACTATATTTTATCAAGAGTAGCAATATCAAAATGAGATAAAACATTCCAGTGCACAGATGAAAGAATTTTAATGGGTTCAAACTACTACATGTTACATCGTGCGACAAGGTTATTCATTGGTGAAACAATGGTAGCTACTATAACACTGCCAGATTCAAATTACCTTAAGCAGAATACAAGGCGTTTTTGACTCTACCTACCTTACATGTAAGCAGCCACAAATATGTTAAGCTCAGCTATAAAAATACACGTTACACCACCAACAAAGACAAACAAATCCTACTGCATTGCTGATCCATTGCTCCTAAGTGGGCCAAAGTCCATACTACCTGTGTTTGCGTACTGCTGTTGCGCAGCTCACAACACAGCTTCTCTCTTCCAGCTAGAGACAGCTGCTTTAGTGCTTCCAGCTCCTCTAAAAGCAACCTCTCTCTCTCTGAAACCAGGTTTTCATTATCTATTGAGGATCTCTAAATAAGAAAAAAGGTCATGAGAGAATATTGTTTGCGATAGAGAAAAAGAGTAGAAACATTAAGCAGGTTTCTTTTAACCCCTTGAGACCAAAAGATCTAAGTTTTACCTATGATTCGTACTCCATTTAAGGGGTTAAAAGGCATATACAAAGTTCAATGCAAAATTTGAAACTTAAAAAAAATTTTTTGTGTGTTTCTCTTTATTGAGATAGGGACTTCTATGTAGTTCAGGTTGACCTTGAACTCACTATGTAGTCCAAGCTCGCCTTGAACTTACTAAGTAACCCAAAATGGCCTCAAACTTGTGGCAATCCTGCCTCAGCCTCCGAGTGCTGGAATTACAGATGTGTACCACATATGGCCCAAGAAAAAAAATTTAAGCTTAAATATTCAGCAATTTGTACCGTTCAATTGATACTTTTATATGTCAATTTTGCATTGAAAATTCAGAAGTCTGAATTCATAAAATACAATGAAGAAAAGCAAAAATGATTTTAATAATTCATAATTAATATTAATATATTTTATATTTAATATTTTAACCTTGAATCCCAATTTTCTTATTATTTTATATTTAAATGAATACATATTAAGGGTTTTCTATTTCTTAATGTTTTGGTTTTCAATTAAATTCAATAAACTTGTTTTCTTAAGAAATCTTAAGTATTTGCTTTTCTGCAATGACTTTTGTAAGTATATTTTATATAGCAACTGACAAGAATCTAGCTCCCAAGTACCACAGAATATAATTAAATTTAGTCAAGAAAGTGATAAGAATGTTATATAAAATTTGCATTTCTCAAATCAACAAGAGAGTTTTCCTAGAAAAAGCTCCCAGAAACATACTACTTCAGATTTCCATTCATGATTAAAAAGGTGGATTAAAGATAGATAAAGGTAAACCATGGAGATGCTAACTGATGGATGCACAGAACGATAAATGAACACAGGAAAATTGGATAGCAACCATCTATAGGAGCACCTCAGCACAGAGTGTTTCCAAAACTGCTGGAGTACTTTTGCTGTGTAAGGTGAATAGAATGACTAAAAAACTAACCGTGTATCCACTTTTCCAGTACCTGAAAGACAATGCACATTAGGCCTAACAAAATCTGAAGCTAGTGTGCTAGTGGAGTGTACGCTTGATCTGTATATTCAGATGTTGACAAAATAATTCTGCCTTTAAAAACAGCTACATATACAATATTATTATTTTAATTGGAGAGAAAAGGGACTCTAAGTCCCATACCTGGGCTAACTGTCTGTTAAGTCTCTTAATCTCTTCTTGTAGCTGCTCCTGGTCTTCTCGCTGTCTCTCCATCTGGCGCATGTGTGCCTGCCTCAACAGCTCTGTTGCCTGCTGATGCTCTTCATATTGTCGCACAAGTTCCTGCCTCATATCTTCCAACTGTTCTTCATTTAACATCAGTTGTCTGGAAGCATCCATGCTTGATACCAACATCTCATCATGGATCTTAAAATAGTTAAAAAAGATTCATACAGTTTAACACATTTTGTGGAAATTTGTCCACATTGATAATTTAAATAAATATGAAAACAAATCTACTAACTCAATGAAGCACCTTAAACAACTCTTGAAAGGTACTTTTATTAATGCATATTGATTATTGGTTTGCTGTGACATTTTCACAGATGTTTATGATATACTTTGAGCGTATCTTTCCCATTACTTCCCTCTCCGATTCCCTTTCTCTTATCTAATAATCCCCAAACAATATGAACTCAGTTTATCACCATTACACTATTTTCCAAAAGAAGGAAAGTAGCTATTTATCAGTTAGTTTAAATTTACTTGTGAAGAAGAAAAATAAAGATGCTCAAGATTCCTTCTATTCTCTTTCTCCCTATTTTTTTTTTTTTTTTGGTGGTGGTGGTATTAGGAATTGATTTCAGGGGCTTGCACATGTTAGGCAAGCACTGTACCAACAAGCTATTTCCCTATCTCCTTCTATTTGATTTTGAGACAAGGTCTTGCTAAATTGCTCAGGGTGTCTTGAACTTGTGATCTGCAGCTTCAGTGGGTATGATTACAGACTTGCATCACCACGCCAAGCTTCCTTCTCTTATTGAAGCTGTAACTTCATTATCCTCTTGACATTTTATGAGAGAGAAATAATATGAATATTCATATCTTAAAATTTTAAGAAACATGAGAAATTTTACCTATTTAATTTATATTATGCAGTGGTTACCACAGTATTATAGAGAAGTCTTTGATAAAAACAAAATTTCAGTAAATTTTTAATGGGAAACAAAAGCTTTATACATCAGTGTCTCATAAGAAGTTGACTTCTTAATGGGTTTTATGAGTACTTCAATCCCTGAAGAGATAAACAACTCTGCTTAACAGTTGCTGGTAAATTAAAGGTGTTCATGAACCTCTGTAATACAAATTTTATATTCCATAGAAAGCTGATTTTACTGGAATACGTCTCTGAATAAGACATGCGTCTAAACATTAATAACAAATTTGCATTCAGATCTCTTAAAAAGACTTACTACTTTCTGTTATAGTCAAGAAACAGTTGAGATAACAGATCTTCCACTAATGAATAAACAAAAGAGAATTAATACACCAGGCATAATGGCACGCATCTATAATCCCACCTACTTGGAAGACGGAGGCAGGAGGGCTTCAAGTTCAGTGCCAGCTTAGGCAGCTCAAGAGGCCCCATCTCAAAATTTAAAACAAATATGGGGGCAGGGGTTGTAGCTTAGTGTTAGACTGCTGTCTCATATGTGCAAGGCCCTGGGTTCAATTCCCAGTACAACAAATAGAGAAAAATAGAGAGAGGGAGGAAAAGAGGAGGGGGAGTCAGGTAATATTAGTATAGATACATAAAAATGCTTTAGCTTGTCTTCTAAGGAGGTAGCAATTTCCTTATATGTTCTTATATTTATTGAGCAAATCTTTTCATCACAGATATTATCAAACTACATACAATTGCTTTTGACTTAGTTGAAATAAAATTAGTGCATACAATTGCTCTTGACTTAGTTGAAATAAAAGTATTGCAGGTGTAAGTTAAAATGTGATTCTAACATGTTCAATGTCTCTAAGATAAACTACTATAAACCAGAATATTATAAACCAGATTTATTTTATACTAATATTATAACACTTAACCATACATTTTACAATAAAACCAAATAATGTAAATCATAATCAAAATGAGACTTGATATTTTCACCCTCCAGTAAGCATTACTGCTACTATGTTTATAAAGTTTTTTTTTTTTAAATCTTGAAAGAGCATACTTACAGATTCTCTGACTATAAATGTTTCACCTTTAGAGAATAATTCTTCTGAGATAGTCAGTCCATGGTCCTTTAGTTCCAGAATACCATCAGAATCATCATTTGATAACACAACTTTCTTTCCATCTTCTCCTAACTCTTTACTAAGTGGTTTAGATTCTTTTTTAAATTTCATTTCCATTTCCTCAAAAGTCTGAAGACCAGCTTGCCCTTGTGATGCTTTTATTTCACTGAAATGCTCTTCTTCCTGCTGACAGAGAGTGTGTGCTTGTTTTGATGATGTTGAGTTTTCTTTTCCCTCAGATAATCTAGATAGTTCAGTCTGTTGAGCAAATGCTACACTCATTGATACAATAACCTAAAGAAAACAAACAAAAAATTATTTGATTTATAAATACCAGCAGAAATTTTAAAAGCAAGTTATTACTCAAAATTGTACACATTAGAAAAAAGCCTGATTTATGGTTTTAAACAAAAAAAAATCGTATGATAAAGTGATACAGAGTGTCTCTATTTTTCAATGAATTTAATGTCAAAGCATTTTACTGCTTGCCTTTTGAAATAAAAAAAATTTTTCCCACTATAACAGTAATACATGCTCCATACAGAAATGGAGAACAAACCTTTATATTTCTTTCTTCTCATTCACTATAAACACTTTAGCAAACTTACCTAAGCCACCTTCCTTTTCTGCACTTATGGATATGAATAGATACTGATACACATTTTCCTATCAAAAAAAGTCACTATGTTCTAAAAGTGCAATTGGTTTTTATAGCTTCTCTATATTTAAACAATTTTGAGTCAAGAAATATATTTCTATATACTTTCCAATAAGTTCAAAGACTAGCATTACACAGATGCATTATAAATTTATTTAATCAATTCTCTATTGTTGGGTGTTTATAATTTATTCCATTCTTTTACTATTTTGAACACCACTGTAGTTCAAAATCTGTAGCTCTATCATTGTGTATATCCTTCACTTTTTTCCTCACAATAAATTCAATGAAGTGGGACATTTGGTTTATAAGACTGGTAAGTATCACTATACATTTCAATCTAATCTGCTTTCCCACTGCAGTTATGATCATGATTCTACTTACTTTACTCCTTCCTAACATAGGTGCTTTGAAATTCTGACAGCCTTGCTCTGACAAGTCCCTCAGACTTTGAGAACCAAATGTAGCAATAACTTTATACAAAGTACCACCTGCATGGATAATTTGTAAAAGGTGAAGGCTAACCACCAAAAGCCCAGGATAAAGCATGGTTGAGATTTAGAAATCTTTGTGTCTACTGACTTCTGGCCTTCTCAAACTATTTGCCTTGTTAGTGCAATCATATAACTGAATTTTGCTTTAATTTCCTGAATGAACTTGATTTATCTATCTGAGGTCTTGATTCCATCTGGGTCCTGCTAGCCTACTTCTTTCCAGGTGCTATATCCTCCAGCTAGTGAGTGATATCCTGCTTCAATAAATATGAGAAAACAAACCAAAAAAAATACAAGATAGTTCAACTACTAGTGTCTCTTAGTTCATTAAAAAGAAAGGTTTGTGCTAACACCATTTGGAGAATTTTTTATGCCCATACCTTGTACTCTTGATTACTTTAAAGATAACAATATTCAATGTATTAATTATTGTTATTCTCCTATTATTTTATTATGAAATTGTTTTACTGTTTCCATAAAATAAAGAAATTACTGATGATAGCAAGACCAATAGCAATCAGTGATTAAGACCGTTATTTTATTTAATCTTTAATATAAACTACACGGTAGGTATTATTATTATGCCAATTTAACAGAGAAGGAAACTAAGGAAGACAGAGGTTAAGTAATTTGACTCCAACTACAAAACAAACTATAAAAGATGAACTTCACAGTCTTGCAGTTTTAATTCACTTTCTAAAATAATATACTATACTATTAAACCCACATTTGAATGGGTGGGCTTAGAAGTATAAAGCTCAACTGACAAGAAGAGTATTTGTAGTATTAAGGCAAATGCTGAGAAAAATGAAATGCAACAAGATTAGAAGTCATGAAAAAAGTCATTTACCTAATCAATGACAGCGGAGATTTGAACCAAAGTATGTCTTCTATAAAGATTAACATCTAAACACTGTGTTAAACTGCTTTTGCCCAGATAGTCTCACTTACCAATCTGGACCTCCTGAATGCTAGCTCAGGCAAAAGAGGTTCAGTAATAATGTCCTGGGCACCCACCTGGAATATATGCCCAGTATAGTCAAATGTCGAAAGAGAGGGTTGACAGAATTAACTAAATAATAGGACTCGTGTTCCTTCTGGGCAGCATAAAGGAAGCCCATGAATGCCTTTCTTTTCCACTGATAACAAAACCTCTGAACAAAAAACAAAAGTAACCACTAGAGAACTCTGAAAAGTAAAGGCAAATAGAGTGCAGAGGGGAGTCAAGACTCAGAAGCAATTGCATGGGAAAGGTGAAACAGAACTTATGGTCTGAATCTAGCTGGATTCACTGTATTTTTTTTTTAATTCATTCTCCAGATAATGAGACCCTGGGTTTTGACACAATAGATTCTAAACATTCAATATACATTTCAAAATTAGATGATATATAATTCTTTTTTTGTGTGTGTGTGTGAATTCACTATCAGCAGACCTGTTCTAAAATAATTGCTTAAGGAAGTTTTCCAGGCTGAAGGAAAGTAACGCTAAAGGAAACTTGACATTTAAATAACAGAATACACAGTCTTTTCCTGTACATACGGAGTTCCACTTGCCCAAATAAGACTACATTTAAAATGAATTTAAAAGAATTGAAATCACATAGTATGTTGTTTGACCACAAAGAAATAACATATTAATTAAATCAGCAGCAAGAAGCTAACTGAAAATTCCAAAGACATAAAAAAAAATGCATATTTAAGTAGCCCATGAATCAAAGAGAAGGTCACAAGTAAACTAGTATAATATATTTTAATTGAACAGCAATTAAAATGCAACATCAGCATTGCGTAATTTATAGCTTTAAATGCATAAATCGGAAAAGTCTTTTAGAAAACTGAAAAAGAAAAGTAAATTAATCCAAAGAAAGCAGAAACAAGAAAATAAAAAAGATGAGAGTAACAATGAAAATAAAAATTAAAACAAAAACAACAATAAAACCAAAAGCTGGATGCTTGAAAATATCAGTACACTCAATAAGTTTCTAGCCAAACTAACAAAAAGGGAAATTAGGAATAACACTATAGATTCTATAGATAAGAAGTAACAAAGGAATACTACAAAAACTCTAGTTACAGAAATTTAACAGTTCTGATGAAAGGGAGCAAAAGACATAGATAACCTTAATAAAACTATGTCGACCAAAGAAATTGCACATACAGCTTTCTAAAAATTCCAACAAAGATGACCCCCAGTCCAGCTGATGCACTGGAAAATTCTACAAAATACTTAAGGATGAAATAATGCCAATTCTACATAAATTTTTTCAGAAAACAGAAGAGGAGCTAATATATTTTAACATTTTTTGAGGTCAGCATTATTCTGGTATTAGATCCAAACAACACATTACAAGAAAATAAAAATACAGATAAAATTCCTCATGAAGACAGACGTACATTTTCTCGACAGATGTACATTTTCTCGACAAAATATTGGTAAATAAAATATAGCAACATATAAGGGACAGGGTTGTCTCCAAAGGGAAGCTGTTGGGAGTGACTGAAAGGTGCATCTTTATATCTTGATGTGATACTGGTTTTACAACCACTAATGTTCATTAAAACACACCAAAAATCTGCACTTATTTCATATTATGTAAATTATACCCCAACAGATAACGATTACAAACAACAAAACCCTGGCCATGTGATAGGCTACATAGGAAGCTGTTGAAATTTTGAAAATTCAGTATGCGATTATTTTCTTTTGCATTTTCATTTAAATTAAAAAGGAATTATCGAAATAATTTTAAGAATTCTGTAATTTGGAAACTACAAATCCAGACTCAAACCACCTCCTTGTTTTCTTCTCCCTTCGTTCTACTAACAAAATTCCACCTGTGCCTACAATTAACCCTCACCCTACCCTTTGTCTTTGAACCTGTACTTAACCAAAGAAGGAAAATCCAATGAAGCAAACTGGTCACGCTTTAAATTCACACCAATATCCTTGCAATGAGCCCTCAGTGATACTGAGCAATTATTCTAGTTCCCATTTCCAACTCTCTCATACTCTCCCCCCATTCCTCCCTCTTTCCATTCTCTAATGTTAACTTTGCATCATATTTGTGTGAGAAGAGAACTTCTATGAGAAAAGAACTTCCACAGGTTCCAAATATGATATCTGAAAACATACCTGAATATGTTTCTGCCTTCAAGTACAAACAAAGACCACAACAGAGGAAAGACACTAGGAGACAAGGAGGTAGATCTCTTGTAAATGGGAAGGGGTCTTGGAGACTGAAGGTGAGAGGAGAGGGGGAGGGGAAGGAGAAATAAGTAGAATAAATGTATGTCATGCACAGGAACCTAATAACCTCATGAATGTGAAGATTTTATGCCATAAACATGAGATAAAATTAATGTATCAACAAAAAGGAAAATGGGGAAAGGCGAATGAAAGGAGGAGTGAGGGAAGTGAGAGGAATGGGGATTTAAAAAAAGAATCACATTACGTACACGTACCCCAATATGACTGTAAACTGCATGTACTGCAAACAGGTACTAACAAAAAACACACAAACAAACCCCAAGTATTTCATGCATTCTTCCCACTATTACAGATTACATTGCCATGCTCCTATACAATGGGAACTCCTCATATAAAAAATTCCCCCCTCCACTCAAGTGTCCTGCTCCACAACTGCTACTCTTTCTTCTGAATCAGCTATTTTTTGTTACTTGCTCAACAATTATTTCAATTTGCAATTTCTCACATCTCAAACAAAAACAAAACAGCAACAACAAAAATTCACCATGTGACTCTCTACATCACCCTTTTGCTACCATTATATTTTTCTGATCTCTTTTTAAATAAAACTCAAAATAGTTCACCTCATTCCTTCCCTTCGTAATCTCAAATTCAACCTAATCAGAGTCTATCTCCGTCATGCAGTCAAGTATGTTCTCGTAAGTCACTATAATTTCACATTATAAAATCAAACAGCTAATTTGCAGCTATAATCTTTCTTCATCTATCAGAAGTACTCAACATAATTTAATACATTCTTTTTCTAAAACACTTTTATTACTTGGGTTCTATAATGCAATTCTTTTGTTCCTTCCATATCTAATATACTGCTCCTTGTTCATCTCCTTTGACTTCCTTACTTCTCTGCCCTCTAAACACTGGGATATTCTTTTCTAGTCCTCAGAAGTTTTCCTATCTATATTCACTCTGTATGTTTGTAGCTTTCAATTTCTTTTTCATTGCAACAAATGGTTAACATACACACATATACACACACACACACACACACACACACACACACACACACACACAAAAACAAAATACATTTTATATTATGATCCAAAACATACATAATGTACTTCTGAGTATGTTTACACAATGGAACCTTTCCATTAATACTAAAATCCTAGTCTCAGCATACTAAATTGATTTTATGATTTACAAATAGGTTGCAACTAACAGTCTGTAAAAACTGTTTGCTATACTAATTCCCAGATTTAAATTTTCTAGTTTTTCCCTACTTCCTAAGCCCTAGATTTGTATATCCAACCATATCAACATTTACACCATATTTAGACATTTAATAAGTGTTTCATTTAATGGGTCAAAAGCTAATGTCTAAACTCCCCCACTCCCCTGCAAAAACTACCCCTTTGCAGTCTTTTATATCCTATTAAAGCATTCTCTGTAAAAGCAACTCCATTTTTCCAGGTCAAATAACCTTAATTAATATTCACCCTTGAAGTGTGATCCCTGGCCCCATTTCCCTGTATTCTGCCTCCTGTATCCCATTACATTTGCTAAGGAATAAATCAGGATCGCACAATTTTATAGGAAACAGGTTCATAGATTAGGGGACTGCAGAGCTGAACCAAATTCAACTCAGAACTAGGTTAGCAGCTAGGTAAGAGGTCTTCACAAACTAGACAACTTTCCTTGCTACCTCTTGGAGATACCTGTTAAGAGTATGTCTTGACTTTTCCCTTTATTTTTATATTTCTAATTCCTCAGAGTCCTCAAGCTGATATCCAGAATTTACTCCATCATTTCTTTCAGATTTTCTTCTAACATCATTCATTCAGACAAGGTCTTATTATGTAGCTCAAGCTTGCCTTGAATTATGTTGCCCAAAATAGTCTCAAATTTGCAATGATCTTCCTACCTCAGCCTCCAAAGAGCTAGAATTACAAGTGTAATACCTATTCTAATACTACTTGAAAAAGTGAGGTATTCCATGACACTCTTATGTAAAACCAGTATCATCTCATTCTTGATGGATTTTCCTAATCTTAATCCTTGATTATTGTTTCTTTGCAGTGTTTATTGTCATCTGTGTCTAGCTATCTAGCTATACAACTAAAATTTAAGGTCTGCAGGAGCAAAGTTCTCATCTTCTTTTCCATCCATACTCATCTTCAGAATACTGTCTGGCAATAAAGTAGAAATAAATGTGTATCTTCAGTAGTGTGTATTCAAATCACAGAAGAAATCTACTATGATATACACTGGGAATCATTACTCCTACAGGGCATCTTCTACATGTCCTGAGCTTTCAGCAAAATGGTTCCCAATCTTTTCCAACAACATACCTGAGGTCATAAGGTGTAGCATAATCTTATCAGTACATGTCAACAATCTACATTATTCTTGGACAGAGCATGGTCATCAATGTTGTCTCTCAGGCCATAGTACAGTACTTTAGCAGCCTTAAGAAAAGTTTTCACTGGCCTATACTTTGGTGTTCTGCTCTCAGCAACGATGAGTAATGCTTTGTAAAGTTTTTTTTTCTTTTTTTCTTTTTAGGTACCGGGGATCGAACTCCTGACCTTGTGCTTGCCAGGCAGGTTTGTAAAGAATCTTTATAATATCTCCATTAAGTAACTTTCTTAAGATCACACATTTAGTAAACCAGAAGAACAAGAACTGATATTATACACAATATCAAACGTCATGGTAATTACTATAGTATGATGCCCTGATAAAATATCTCCATTTGAGATACTTATGTAGGAGTTAGGCAGAACAGAGTATCCTGCATTCTTCTCCAAATCAGACAATGGAAGCTATATAAAAATGATGCTGCCTCACTTTTCACCATGACCTCCAGGAACTGAAACTGTGTGTTCCACTTAGACCTCATAGCCCAGACATTTCCCTGGGTCTGGAAGTCTTGATCTCCTTTATGGTTCATATCTAAAAGATTCCCTAAAACCTCATATGCTCATAGGTGGGGCTTTTGGGAGATGGCTGCATCATGAGTGCGTCACACGCACCACTGTATTAGTCCACTGGTGGGTTTAGAGCTGGTTGTGATGCTGGGAGGTAAAGGCTGGCGGGAAGGAGTGGGTCAGTGTGGGTGTGGCCTGGAAGGATACACATTTAGATACAGATACATAAATTATATCTACCTACCTACCTCTATCTCTTCTCTCTTCCCTTCACCCTGCTCTGCTTCCCAACTGCCATGCGATGAATCATTACTCTTCTGCTGTGCCACTCTGCTATGCTGCCCTGTTTTAGAGCTAGTCAAATATGGACTAAAACAGCTACAAACTGTGAGCCAAAATAAACTTTCCCTACTTCAGTTGTGGGTGTTGGTTATTGTGTTTCAGCAAAGAGAAAATAATGCAAACATATTTAACAGTTTAAAAGAGTCACTCTGGCTTAACAGCTGAGGAAAGAGAGGTAAGCAAAAATCTATGATGATAAAACACCTCAACTTAGCAAGAGTTACTGGTCAGTGATAGTGCTCCTCTCCTGTCTGTAGTTACTATTCAATATCACATTAACCTCTTTAGACAAGTAAGACAAAGATAATACATATAAGACCAATCATTTTCTTTTCTTGCCTTTCCCTGTACTTTTACTCACAAGGTAACAAATATATAGACTTGTAGGTTTCTAATTAATTACTGTCTACATCTGGAAATAATGTCTTTCTCCAAGGAAAAACTGAAAGTTCCATTTAATGTAATCATAGTTGATCTCATCTGATGACTTAATGAAGAAATATATATGAAATTTATAAAAACAAAATACATACCAGCAGTACAATCTATGCTTTTTGAAGTCTCAAAGAGAATATAAACCAAGGTATTCTTCTCAAAAAACATAAACTTACCTTAGCTACTTCTTCTTCTAATCGTTCTTGGAACTGTTTTTCTAGCAATGTAACCATATTTGTTTCTTGTTTCACTCCAAATTCACCAGAAAACTTAATTAAAAAGCAAGAAAAATATGACATACTTATTAACACAAATTGTATTCTAGTTGTTTTTAAGATCTATTCTCAAAACATCCTCACAGCATCACTATTTCTTAGAAAGCTTGTGGATATTCTTAGCAAAAAAAGAAATTTTTGTTCTCCTTTAACTAAAAGCCTAATTCAAGTAATTCTCCTGAACAATTATACTTAGTATTGTGAATGTAGAAATACAGTACAAAGAGAAAAACATATTTATATACTTATAATTATTACCATAATTCTAATGTAAGTCAGGGGAATTTCAATATAATTAATAAGACACGTATATGCATATTTTATTTGAAATAAAATGTTCAATACTGGCTACTTGCTCATGATATTACAAGCAAATTTTCTTGTTATTTTAATAGGATCTAATTTTTCACAAATACAAATTATTTTCATCAATATAAAAAGTAACCCTTTCTAGAAATGTAAACATATTCTCAGCACGTATCTATTTGCCAATCATCTCAGTTTCACCCTGACAGGCACTGCATGAAGGATGAGTGCAAAAGAATCGAGAATGTGGCTAATATCTTTCTCCAATATTCAGAATGAAGAAGGGCAATAAGCAGCTATCTTTATTTTCTCTAGGAAGTAGGAGCTAAAAATCTGAGTGAAGATGAAAACTAAAGTTTTGTGCTTGGAGGTTTGAGAAAACTTTTGAGAATTAGGAATAAAACAATGTTGAGGAGAGGCAGAGAGTGATTCATGTGCTGGAAAAGACAAGAAGCATTTTTATGTCATAGGCCTCTTGGGAAGGAGGCTTCATCCACTAGCCCAGCTTTAGCACTGCGGATTTTGGGAATTCTTAAATTATTCTAAAGATGGCTTGGTTCTACTTCCTGTGATGGAAAGAGAAAATTATGTTGGTCAGGGCACTGAAACTGATTTGTTATATAGCCCACAAACAAACAGTTATAAAAACAAGACAAAATTTAAACTCTGACATATTTAGGGAAAATTTAACTTTTCATTTTTTCCTACGTTATAGAAATACATTAAGTTTCTTTAGTCTAGGTCTTTTATATTATGCTTACATCTGGAAAATATTTACGGGTAATTACTAAGCCACAGACATAAAAGTGAAAGAAAAACGTCACTGCAATTAACACTTTAAAATACAAATTAAAAATGATACCTCTATTGTACCATCAATGTTCTCTTGTAAACAACTTTCTGTGTATACTGTCCTCTGTCCATCAGATTCTTTTACTACTGCTGAATCAATGGAGGAGCTAAATATAAACAAAAGAGGATGAAGGAATTAAAGTTGTGTGTATGTTTTGCTATTCATCTACAAGTTATGCCATGCATAAAATGTGTACTAAGCCGAGAGACAAAAATGACAGGTTACGGTTTACAGATATTGTAAGTTAATTTATATTTTTGCCAAATTTTTCCATTTAAAAGTAACAAGAATGATGCACAATTTTAACATATCACCAAATGAATTTTATAAGATTTTATAAAGGTTACTATAAATGTACAATATAGTTATTATAGGTACTAGTATTTTTTTTAAAAGGCATCTTAGATATATTAAGGTAAAAAGGTAACACTTCACTTTTACTAAAATTTGTTTTACACATATATGTATATATCATAGAAAAAAATCTGGAAGAACATACAGCAAAAGTTAACAATGATTATCTTTAGTCAAACTGACATGCAGTCGCAATAAAGATTCTTATTTTAAGCAGTTACTTTTGGACTTTGTTTTTACTCTATTTACATATATCTTTTGGTATTTATGTCTGTATTCTGGATTCCACAATCATTCACTACTTTGTAAAAATGTTTCTCTTAAAAGGTTTAACTTACCATGTGTGGTGGCACATGCTTTGTAATCCTGACTACTCAGAAGACTAAGGCAGGGAGATTTTAAGTTTGAGACAAGTCTGGGCAACTTAGACTCTATCTTAAAAGAAAAATGGCTGGGGATTGTAGCTTATTAGTACAGCGCTTGCCTACCATGTAATGATGGCCTGGGTTCCATCCCTACCCACATGGTAACAAACATACAGACTTCTGCATTTCAAATTAATTAAACTATGCAAACACTCAAAAGGGTTAACTTGGGTAACAAAAATAAGTTAAGATGAGCATTTAGGAAACATGAGAAAAAAATAAAAGGAGAAAATTTGTAATTTTCTCTTTTGGCAAATACAATTCTTCACTACCATTTTCTTGTGCAACCACCCATACTGCCTTTATTCCATCCTCCTCTTGTTTCCACACCCTACTTTCTCTTACTGCCTTCCACCTTTTCTTTTTTTCCAAAATTGACCACAATAAGCTGTATCACTGTCCCATTCATTACATATAATTAACATGTATTGATGCTCAATTGGTTGTTTCCAAATGTTCACTATGACAAACAATGCTATAAGATTCTTACAAGTGTATCTTCACATCTTTGCACGGATACTTTTTATGTGACAAATCTTGTAACTTGTTAAGCTCAGTATTTGAAATTTGAGTATAGTATCATATTCCAAAGTATTTCACTTTCATAACAGTAACATTTAAGTGTTCTCTTAAAACTTCCATAATGTGTAGGAACAATCTTAAACTTTGCAAGAATGTGTCTTGATTTCTGAGGGTAAATTTTCTTTCAAATGCTATTGGATATTTAAGTTTCTCTCGTGCTGTGAAATGTGTATTCATGTTTTCTATCCATCTCATCTTTCTAAAAACTTCTCTGCGCTTTCCTGGTTTTCTTAACTTTCTCACTATTTTGCCTGTTTTTCTCACTGTCCCTTACACACATAATTTGGATCCTTGCCTTTGTTTCTTAGTCCTTATTTTCATAGTTGAGAACACCATTCTGATTATTCACCATTTGACCCTAACTGTAAAAAACACTCCTTAGTCCACAACAACTGGATTCTTTGAGCTCTATAAAGTGTTCATTGCCAAAGTGAAAAAAAAAAAATCTAACACTGAAGTCACTACTCCTTTCCTACAATGAAGTTCCTACTTACTTTCCTGCCTGATTTCACAATGTATATCAACGTACCATCATTATCCATACTCCCTAGGCCCAAATAACAGAAGATTCTTTATATAATTTACCCCTATGCTTGGATCTCAATATTCTTCTCATCAGAATGTACTGATATTCATCCTTCATTTCCATTTGTCCAGCATCACTTTAGTAGGCAGTATTATAGAAATGTACACAAATGTGACACAGATGTAGGTTTAAACCCTGTGACTTTAGATGAATCACTAGGTTATAATCCCCAACCATGCCCTTTTAAAAATTATTTGTGAATAATTATGTTAATGATTAGACTGAAGCACCTGGAAACAAAGGGCTAATTTATACATATCTTACTTTCCTTTCACAGCAGTTAGCCAAGGCTCTTCCCAGTTAATCTTCATAATGTTAATGATAATTGCTATCCTTACTATTACCCAGAGATGTCTAAAAAATTTGCTGATAGTCATATAGCCAGTAAAAGTCAATTCAGTGGTCAAATGCAGATTATCTGACCTGAAAACCCATGGTCTTTCCAATTCCATCGTATTTTTCTAAAATGCTCCAGTATGAAGTTTTAAAATGATCATATAATAAATCACCTGATTATTTTTCTTAAACAATTTCAAGTTTGCTTGCAAAGAACTGTGCAAGTTTAACCCAATATGTGCTATCACTGCTTCACAATATATGATATTTATAAGAACACCTGACTTATTAGTGTAAGAACAAACAAGGCAATGAGTAATATTCTTCTTTGAGGAGAGGCAGAGAATTAAGAGTCTTAACTGAAAAGTTTTCAGTTGAGCATTACAGAAACTAGGAGAGCCATAGTAAGGTGACAGAAGTCTGAAGGTAGGGACAGCAAAGTAATCCTAAATCTCAAGAAATCTTCCGTTTCTTCATACATTTGGAGAGAAAGCATCGCTAATTAAAGGAGAATTGATTGAAGTTACAGTGATTAGTTAATAGATTTCTTGCTATCTACCTATTTTCTTTCATATCAGAAAGTCTAAAGCAGTGATTTCCAAATGCCAATCTATAGGCTGTGGGTCTTAGAATTATCCCGTTAAAAACACAAATTTTCAGGTTCCATCTTGAGTCTTAACTCTCCAGATGTATAATCCAGGAATACGTAATGATGAATACACACACACACACACACACACACACACACACACACGCGTGTGCGTGTCTGCATATTTGAAAGCCTCTGAACCACTAATCTCAAAGAAACGAGAAGCTTTATAGGGTGTACCAATACTGAATGAACAATTCCAAAAGCACACACAGGCCCTGAAAAAAATAGGGACTAACAGATTACTTGCAAAGAATTATGGACATTCTGTATTTTGTCCTCCTCCACCACCACAAAAACCTCTGCTGAGGTTCCATCAGCAAGTGCCAATGGAGACATCAGTCCTACAAAAGCAGAGTCAGCCAAAATTAGATTAAATCTCGAGGGTTTGTATAGAAATAATTATACACTAAAGCACGTTTCCCTCTACTAAGGTATACACAAAGGCACATTTCCCTATAGTAAGGTATAAAGAATTCCTTTAACAAATATCTGTGGGCACTTACTATAAGGAAGAAATATTATATATATTTAGAATATAACAGTGACTTAAATGGACAAAGAGCCTACCAACCCTTCCACAGTTTAAAGTCCTTCTTTGAGACAAATAAAGAAGAACAAATAAAATCCCCTCCAAATTTATGTACTTTTATATATGTGGATATACAGAATATGTGCAATATTTATACGTCATATAAATAACAAATAATGTGTGTATATACTTAAAATGGATGATATTAATACAGAAAAAAATGAAAGACTATAGGCTTCTAGCGGACGATTTTAATTTCTAGAGGATGATCAAGAAAGGCCTCATGAGAACATGACATTTATAAACAGACCCAAAGTGAGATGACAGTGTTGGGCATACAAGTATCTGGAAATGAGTATTCTAGGTGAAAGAAACAGCCAATGAAAAAACCCTAAACTTGGAGCAATCTAATCATTTGAGGACCCCAAAGAGGTTGCTTGGTTTGGGAATAGAAGGACAGACAAGGCAGTAGGAGATAGGGACTCATTCCGCAGGACCTAGAAAGGTACCATGAGAGCAGAGGAGCACTGCAATGACCTCTCTTGTCTTAAGTGTTAAATGCAAGGTCTGGCATCTGTACTGACTATACAGAGAAGAGAAGGAAGGAAAGAGTCAGAGTAATCCAAGAGAGAGATGATGATAGCAGACCAGTAGGCTGGTGAGGAATGATGCAGTTCAAATATATTGAAGGCTTGTTTCATTTATTTAGGTTTTTTTTTTTTAAAGATTTCTTCATAAATTAGAAGAAATGTATGAGAGAAAGAACAGTCATGATAGATGGAAATGGCTGCAGAAGGTGTGAATTTTGAGAGGGTCTACAGCTCTATTTGGTGATGGTGAATTTGAGTATCAGGCAATTAAGTGAAGGGAATTCAGCCAAGAATGGAACAATCACATCTTAGATACCTTATCAAAGGAGCAAAGCTGCCAGGTGTGGTGGCACACACCTTTAATCCCAGCACTTGGGGAGGCTGAGGCAGAAGGAGCACTGTGAGTTCAAGGCCAGCCAGGGCTACAAAGTGAGTTCAAGGCCAGTCTGAACTGTATAGTGAAACCCTGTCTCAAAAAAAAGACCAAAAAGAAAACACAACAAAACAAAAAAAGTAGCAAAGCTTAGGCACAGAATAAACAAATACGTGCCCTAGTCTGATAAACCCAGCAGATTAATAATAGTATCTCTATAAAAGTATAAGTATAGAGTGAGCCAGGTTCCGGCATGGGGATCGGAAGGAGACTCAGCAAGAAGATAAAGCACGCCTTCCTGTGAGCCAGGTTCTGCCATGGGGATTGGGAGGAGACTCAGCAAGAAGACAAAGCATGCTTTCCAGTGAGTCAGCTGGTGAGTGGGCTGGGAAACCAGAAGAGTATATCCATTATCCACCTCCCACCCATCCTGGTAAGCAACTAGCTGATTTGGAGGACTCATCTGGTAACCTGAGTAACTATTCTGAAGATAATATGTGGTACAAGCATTGTTAAATTCCTATCATCTTGTTTTAAAAACCTATATAGCTATGTTTTTGTTTTATTTTGTCGGTTTGCTTTTGTTGTTTTTTAGGTTGGTTTACATTTTGTTTCTTCTCTTTAAAATAAAAAAAATGTACAATAGATGTTATGAATTGGGAAGAAACTTCAAAAGAAAAGACAAACTGTGACAGGGGAAAGGAAGAATGGGTAAAAGAAAAAAATATATTCATATACATGATAGTTAAGGTAGTTACACAGTTAGCTTCTGTTTGTTTCTTGAAAACAATGTTTTGTGCCAATACTGGTTAGGCAAGATATGCCTATGTCCTATGTTCTGAATACCGACTATAAGACACCAATATGCAACATATCAAGTATTGCAACTGTCCTACTACCCTGTTTTCAAACTCGTTTATCTGTTTTTCTCTTTAAAAAAAACAGTACAAGGAGAATTTCTTAAGTTATACTTTACTCTTAAGCATTACAGAAGATACTATGATTGTTACTAAGTTATAAGAACTACTGAACAAAACTGTAAGTAGATAGATACCTTGGTTGAACTGTGGACTCACTAACAGTTTGTAGCCTCTCCTGCAAACACTGAATCTCTACCCCATAGTTTTCTTCCGTTTTTTTCAATTGTTGCTGCAAACAGGATACGAGGTTTTCTAAGTCTTGAACTTGTTCTTCAAGATGTTTCACTTTTTCTGTGTCTTGCAAAGATAATGTGCTTTTATGATTGACATCTATGTCACAGGAATAGAAGAAAATGCACATTTCATTACAAATTTGTTAGTGCAATAACAAAATTACTTGTGTGCTTACAAAATAGTCATTCTTCAAAAAAATGTTTTTAGTGACAGTAACATGTTGCAGTTTGACTTGTTCTGATAAAACAAGAAAACACAAACGGCACAATTCAAAATAATTTCTTCCTACCATCTATCTATAGTATCGCTAAATTCAAATATTTTATTTCTTTAAATTTAAAACTAAACTTAAGAACTAAGTAAAGGGACCAAAGAGATGACTGGTCCATACACTTTTCATTTTAAGGATGAGATAATTAAGACCAGACAAATTACAGTGAAATGTTTAAGGTAACCAAGTGACCTCAAATTTCAAAACAAAAAAGTATTTTGTAAATTAAGAAGTATTTTGTATAAAAATACAAGAATGTGACTTATAATTTACCAATGTTTTGCAAATTGGTCATCTGAGAATGGGTTGATAAAAACTCAGTTTCTTCTTTTGAGAGATTTTCTTTGGTAAATTCAAGTTTCACACCATCTGTTTGCTGTCCTTGAATCTGTGAAAACAATAATAGAGCAAAGATGTAAATATATTATCTACTACTTCAAAATCTGTATTAAAAGGGCTGGGGATTTAGCTCAGTGGCCTAAGCATCTGCCTAGCAAGCGCGAAGTCATGAGTTCAATCCCCAGTGCCAGGCAGGGGGGAGGGGAATCAGTATTAAAGCAACTTTGCATTTAAGATCTTTTTAAAAAGCACCCAGAATTGTGACAGTTTTATATAAACATTTTCTCTTCTAGACAATCCCTGTTCTCTTCTGAAAAGATTCATACCCTATTTTTTTCATGGCATTAAAATTATATTAGTAATGTTCTTTAATATCCTGAAAAAGTTCATTTTCACAAAAATGAGTGCATCACAAAATTCTAGTAGAAAGTTTATACTTCTACTAGAAGTATACTTCTACTAGAAAAATACTTCTGACTGGCCCAGCCACCTCCAAGCAACAGAGCAGCCACAGTGGTAGGCCTGGCTGGAGCTGAAAGCATGCACTGCCAATTTCACCTAGCCTTGGAGCCTCTTAACCTTCCACGGTACCTTGCAGGGACTCTGCATTGCCTCCTGAAACAGCCAGAGAGCCATGGCATGCCAAGTGTGTTGTGCTGGAGATGCTGCTCTCCGGTAACCAGCTCAGAGGTAAGGCAGAGGCAGGCCCTGCTCTGCGTGCATTTCAACACACAAAGGGAGACCCTGCTGGCCGGTAATCAGCTCAGAGGGAAGGCAGAGGCAGGCCCTGCTCTGCATGCATTCCAGCAGCCCTCAGGACATTTTGGCCCCAGGTAACCAGCAAGGGCTGGGAAAAACAGAAGCGGGCCCTGTATCAGAGCACTCAGTGGCCACCACTGGATACCTGAGGCCAGCACTGGCCAGGAAAACCAGTCACACGCCAGAGAAATTGTAGCCAACGTGACAGCTTCCCAAAACCTCACTACCCGCTTGTTTGGAAGAACCCAGGAAAATGTCAGGATGAAGAAACAAAAGGCAGTCCCTAGACTCCAACACAAGCAGAGCAAGTCCAGGAGATGAAAACGTGGAAGA
>RJWT010011329.1:0-23394 GCA_004365215.1 Cuniculus paca
AAACTGACTTGTTTTGGTGTATAGTTCTCTCAACTTTTTAGCATATACAAGATTAGTAACCACCATTACTGTTGGGATACACTGAACTCTTTAACGTAAGTCACCTTCCCTCTTATCCTCAGTCCCTGAAACTCATTCTCTAACATAGATGCTCAGTGAATTTACATCCAGCAAAACAGATATCAGTATATACCAGAAAAATGTAAAGTGATAAGTGTTTATGCACAATATAGTTTTACTCAAAAAATGTTTAAAAGGCCCAAGTTGCTAATCCATTTCTGCGTGGATATCTCTAGAGGAGGAATTTTAGTAGTGTTCAATTGAATTGTATACAATTTCTTGTTATCAAAGTAGCTATCACTACCAGACAATAATATGTACAATATATATCAATATGAGCACCAGTTCTCTATAATTTTGAAGACATCATAGTGTCTCAGAATGTTTTTTAACTTTTTAAAATCTAATTTAAAGTATGGCATAGATTTGCAATCAGGTTCTAACTTACAATAGTTTCACTCATTTACTTAGTGTAGAATTTACCCTTATTATAGTGTATTTTACATTTTCTCCAAAAGTTGTTCAGGGAAGCCAGACATGGTGGAATACATATGTAATCCCAGCTCTCTGGGAGGCTGAGGTAGGAGGGTTGCAAGTTGGGTCCCAACTTGGGCAAGTTAGCAATATAGCAAGACCCTGTCTCAATCAATCAATCAATCAATCAATCAGTTAAAAGCAGCATAGGAAAGATTGCAGAAATCATAACTTTTACTGTAAGTCATCAAAACAAAGTCTTCATTGTACCAGATTTATGTACCTACAATCAAGATAAAGAAAAGAACTTGGAAATTCTACCCATATTTGTATGGTTGAATTTGAGGCTATAAAAAGTTTTGGTTGTCCTGACTTGTGTAAACTTCCAAGGAGGAGTCAACATTACAAGCAGGGTCTTTTTTGATAGACCATGATGAGTCAGATGTCAAATTTGCCTTCCTGTCAGTAAGTAATTTGTTGGTAATTTGCCATAAGCTAAGTGTGGATACACACAGAGAAATAATAACATAGATAACGTAGTGTTGATTTTTGGTTATGTTATCTCTGTAGAGGGATAAGAATATGTATCTGGCTGGGGATCTAGCTCAGTGGCCTAAGCGCCTGCCTGGCAAGTGTGAGGTCATGAGTTCAATCCCTGGTGCCACCAAAGAAAATATATATATATATGTATCTGTAATTTTTAGGTAGCCGAGTTGAAAAATCCAAAGCTCTGTGCTCCAATAATCACAGTCAACACACTGAATTGTGTTCTGTTAAATGTTCCCCCTTTCTTTCCATCACTTCTACAGAAAGGGAGGCTATTATAAGGTTGCAAACATAATAGGGTTAAAAAATATCTGGAAATTTACTACATGGTGTCAGAAAAGAAGCCATAATAGTTAAATGTAATGAGGTTGGATTGTGTGTATTCTTCCAATTTGAGTCATTTGCTTTCAAAGCTATTATTTCAACCTTACTGATAACCACTCTTCAGTTAAAAAAAAAATTGCCATTAACATTCGCTCACTTTTTGCAGGGTTTGAGCAATTTTTTAATCCAGCAAGCTATTTTACTTTACACAATAGATGTGGTCTTAGCCAATAATCTTTATTGTTAACAACATCCAGTGGTTTTTTAACAATTATCCGACATCCATTGTATTCCATTTTCTTTCTAAGGCAATAATGCCCTCTAAAGCACCCAACTAGTAAGGTACACAAGGTACCGCTGTCATGAAGCTACGCCAGCTGTCACTAATTCAATTATGCAACTCAAGGACTTTCTTCAGTGCCCCTTCCCCGTTTCTGACAGCCACCTGAGCAGTTTGTGGTTGGGCTGTGAAACATTTATCTATGTTGCTTGTCTTTTAAAACCGTTTTACTTGTCATGAAGAAGGTGTTTCAAATGATGATGATTTTTTGTTTTACTTGTTCAGTATCACCAACAGGCAGCTGTTGTTTGTATAAGCATGAACCAGAGCATCTTGGGAGAAAGAAATATCAGCCTCTGGCTGACACCGGAAAGCTCAGAGTGGAGCCTTGGACACTACTCTTTTGCTCACCACCCTCCATTCCTTATTTCTAGGACTGAATCTTTTTGGGGTCATTTGATTATTTACTTCTTCTCTCTAGTGGGTGGATAGGTTAGTACAAGCTCAACTCCAAATATAGTCAAAATGCAGTAAAGGTCAGAAACAAGAGAGGATTAAACCCTCTGCATCCGATAGTGATTGTTATATTTACCTTCGCAAAGCCCACTTGGCTTCACCCCACAATTTTATCCTTTGAGAAAGCAGAAATAGTGTTGGACAGATTATCAGGTGAGTCAGTATGTAATTCTTGCCACTAATGAATCCCAAGTCATTTCTTCTCTTACAAAATAAAACTTTGGAGTTAGTTTGTGAAAGGTTTTTGTTTTCCTTTCTAAGTTTTTAGGTGAGGAAAACAGATGCTCAAATCTCTTTTCTAGGTTTAGTTCTATATGGACTGCAATGAATAATCATTTGATTGAAATGATTTTGCCTTTTTCCAGCCCCTCTTGGTTGATGGCTGTAGTTCTCAAGCTGGCCAGGTACCCCATTGTTAAGTCCTGAACTGCATTCCCGAGGCAGGCAACCTGCTCTTGCTACTCACTGACCTAAGAAACTACCAACCAGTTGTTCTTCAAGGAACAGTGACTACAAACTCACTAACTGCAGCCGTGTTCTTGGTGAATAATAATAGTTACACTGATGGGCTAGCATTTTGGCTCAGTGTCAAAGTGATTGTCTTCCATGCAAGAGGCCCTGGGTTCATTCCCCAGCACAGGAGTGGAGAGTTATGCTAAGAGAACACTACCCACGCAGTGGTGCTGTCCAAGCAAGTGTGCCTGGTGGCCATCTGGGGACTCTGAAAGACAAGGAAGAAAAGCCTGAGTCTTGAGTAAAGCAGAGCACTGAGGAAGGAGGCCAGCTGCTTGTATCTGAGTTACCTTGCGAGAAGTGCCAGTCTCTGCTATTTAGAAAGAAGACTGCTCAGGGGGTTGTCTAACATGTCCTCGAGGTTATCCCTGTATGCCTGTTTTCATTTCTACCTCACAGAGCCAACACATGCCAACCTGTGACAAGCACCCTGTGATAGGTGGCACCTCTGATGTTCGGGGGAACAGGAAGTAGATAAAAATGTCAGATGAGCAAGCAGGTACAATGCTGAGTGTCTGAAAAGATTGGCTACTTGTCTATTCATCAGATTTATATAGCATTTACCAATCAGAGGGAGGCATGCAGAATCCAGTATCAAGTCCACAGAAAGAAATCAGGGGAGGTATGACTGGGTCATCAGTAAAGAAATTCCTAAAAAAATCCTAATAAGTGAAAAAAGAAGGAAGAAAAGAATGGAAATTTCAGATCCTAAATACCTGAGTTCAACTAATTTTTCTTGTACAAAAGAATCAATGGGCTTAAATATGAATCATTTTCATACAGGTTAATGAATGTCATCTGTGAAACACCATACGCACAAGGCGAGTGCTGTCCTTGGTTATGTGCGAAGGCTAGACACAAGCAGATTTCTTACTAGCTGAGCGTGGAAGGAGGTTCTATTTTTCTGTGAATTACAAAATTTGATTTAGGCCCAGTACTTGGTAAACACTAAGTTTCTAGGGGGCTAGAAAGAAACGTAGCCCATGGGAATAGAGAGGCAAAGCCTAGCTTTCCTGCCTAGGAGGGGAGTGGACTGCGGCATGGATATTAGGAGAGTATAACAAAGGGACTTTGTACAAATATATTGGCAGGGTAAGGGGGACCAAAAAGGATGGAGAAGCAAAGGGACTAGCAATGCCAGGGAGCACCATTACAGCCCTTAAGCTCAAAGAGGTAAAGGGGTGAGCAGACCCCGTGTGGTAGCCATACCACAGCTGTGGGCAGGGTCCCTGAGCGGAGATGTAGCTTTTGGGAGCTGCATGGGCTTACTTGGGTTTTAGTGGCCAAGAATTAAGCTGTGGAGGGTTGGGGAATGAGATGTCTGTATGGTGCGGTCGGGAGGCTGCCTTGGACAGGCTGACATGGGAAGATGCCAGTGGAGTGGCCTGTGACAACCGTGACCTGCATCCTCTGGGGAGGTTTCTAATTGAGTACTTGTTGTCTACCTGTACTCCAAAAAACTTGGAGAGAGAAGAAGATATCAAAGATCATTTATCTGGCTTCATTGCTTTTTTCTTTCTTTTTTTGTTTCTTTCTTTTTTTTTTTTATTTTAAAGAGGATACAACAAAGGAAAATAAAACAGAATAAAACCAGTCAGAACAAACCAGAGTAAGTGATACAGGACTTTACAACATTACAAGATCAACAATAGTTACCATAATGCCTTTTGTTGTCTTCAAAATAGCTGCGGAAGCCGGGCCTGGTGGCACATGCCTGTAATCCCAGCACTAGGGAGGCTGAGGCAGGAGGATCGTTGTGAGTTCAAGACCAGCCTGGGCTACAAAATGAGCTGAAGGCCAGCCTGAATGACATAGAAAGACCCTGTCTCAAAAAGACAAGGGCTGGGGGTTTAGCTCAGTGGCCTAAGCACCTGCCTGGCAAGTGTGAGGTTGTGAGTTCAATCCCTGGTGCTGCGAAAAAAAAAAAAATCTGCAGATACTTTCAGACACAGTAAAAATCAAACAGAACAGAATAAAAACAGCAAAAACAAAACAATGGATACAATAAACAACTACAAAACAAGACAACAGTAAATTCAAAATGGCTACCATATATATCTTTTTTTTTTTTTTTTTGCAGCACCGGGAATTGAACTCATGACCTCACACTTGCCAGGTAGACACTTAGGCCACTGAGCTAGATTCCCAGCTATATATATCTTACTATCATTGAAATAGCTGCTCATGTCAACAGGTATAACATAATCAAACAAAGCAAAAAAGGATAAAACCGAACCCAACAAAACAATAAACAATGTAGGACTTCGGAGTGAGACTATAGAGAATCAACAATGGCTACCACCCTCAGAAGGAGATCCCCCTAGATGCCATGCTGCATACTGCTATCTTCTGAACAGATGATCAGACCACTGGCCCTAGACCTGCAAGGTCAGTGAAACATCAACGCACCACAGGCTTTCAATTGCATTTCACTTTAATAGCTATCATCAGAGCCTGTGCTTCTCTGGATCTGCCAGTCACTTGGGGGAGGGGGTTGACACTTTTGTTTGCCAGCCCATGAGCCAGAAGGAGCTGGGATCTAACTGTCCTCCTGCCAGCGGGGGCCCACGGGGAGAGGTCTGGCTCTGGAGGTCCCAGTCCAGGCAGTGGCCAGTGCATGGGGCTGTTTCAGGTAGGACAGTTCTAGTTCTCCCTCCCCAAAGTCCATGCTGACGCTGACTCACAGGGAGAGGCTTGGCTCTGGAGGTCCCAGTCCCACGACGGCCCGTGCATGGCACTGTTTCCAGCAGGCTGTCTGGCTTCATTCCATCTGGCATTCATGAGAAATAGTCAACTAGTTAATGACAAATTAGCCGAGATGCCCACATAAACGGCCAGTTGAGGTTCTAAAAAGGAATGTGTTTATTCACTTTTTAAATTTTTTTTGAAATGAGTGTGGCTTATCAAATAAGGACTCTCAATTGCAGCATCACGCTCCGAGTGCCTGACTGCTCCCTTGCACAGTGCTGTCATATGTGTTTCTCACGGCCGTGCTCCTCAGGGCCACCCTGAGTGACGAGCTGACAGGGACCCTCCAGGGACCGGCATGGGAGGACATTCCCAACCTCTGTGTCACGATGCCCTGGAGTTGTGAACACACTTGTCTTGTCTCAGCTGAACCCTGGGCATCTTCAGTAGTAAATGTCTGTGATTCAGAATCATTACATTTGTCTTGGAGAATTGGGGCATACCATTAGCTTTTCAAAGTGCACTTAATAAATGTTTCTGGGTTGCGCAGTGACTCGTGCCTCTGGTCCCAGGTCCTTGGGAAGCTGAGGCATGAGGCTCATTTGAGACCGGGAGTCAGAGCCAGCCTGGACAACATTTGGGACCCTGTCTTTAAAAACAAGCAGACAAACAAAACAAAAGCGAAACATTCTTGGAGTTTTTGTCATGAGTCAGACAGTAGCTATTCAGTTCCTGGGATGATTGAGCCCCCAAAGCTAACAGTGGAGAACACAACTCAGCCTGAAGCTTGCCTGAGTTAGACAAGGACTGAATGAAGTCTGCTTCTCCAGAGTACATCCTCATGAACCCACCACTGGCCCTCACTTGGTATTCGTAGGTCAAATGAATAAGTCATCAAAATGAAGAAGCATTGTAATGAGTGCGATGTTTTGAAACAGCGCACAAGATGGTCATTTATGCTGTTTCCCTAAATCTAGGCATCCTACAGTTGGTCCCACCATGGAGCAAGGGACCTGGTCTGTCCTGTTCGCTGACATAATTCCAGCTCCTAGCAAGAACTGGGCTCAGGGCAGAGCGCGGTCTCTACTTGCTGCGTCCATGAGTGCAACAAGGCGTGGAGTGGCGGTCTTTCCCTGCTGAGGGCTACAGTTAGACTATGTGAAGTAGTTCCTTCGATTTTCCTGCCTATGTGTTGTCAGTGCTTCTTAACTTCTCCCCAGTTTGAGTCTTCTGTGAGTCCCAGACGTGTCGTTGTTTAAACAGCTTAAGTACAAGAGCTGGAAGGAAGCAGCCACCGTGGCAGGGCTGTGCGTGAGAGCACCGTGAGCGTGCACTTGGAGGCTGTTTGCAACCTGGGCCCAGGCCGCGGATGCCTGCTGGGCACCTGAGGGCTGCTGGCCGCAGTGCCGGTGGCTCCTGGGCTCCTTTTACCTTTGTTCTTTCTCTGTGTGTCGAACCCAGGGCCTTCTCTGAATTTTTTCCCCACCGCCATTAAAATCACATTAAGCCACTCTAAAGTGCTTCTCAGAAACACCAAATGCCGAGCACAACTGCGAGAACAATTATCCACCCGTGTGGGATGGTTATTACTTTAATTTGTAATCTAAGTGAGGTTTGCTTTAAAGAAGAGACTATTGGGGTGTGTGGCTTCCCCACAGGTCACATGTGCTCAACAAGGAGTGTGCCTCAGTTCCCCCCACCCTTACTAAGTAGCTTCCGCCCCCACTGCTTTGTTAATTATGATACCTGAGGGTAAATTCCTGTTGATTGACTTATTTATGTATCTAGTGATGCTGGGGATCGAACCTGGGGCCTTGAGCTTGCTAGTAAAGCACTGTACCACTGAGCGACGCCTCTAACCCTTGCTTAGTGGCCTTTAAAAATTGCATTTTTAAATATGCCATTGGACACAAGCAGAGACCCGAGTCCGAACTTCTTTTCTGGCTAGAAGTGGAGAGTCGGGGTGCTCACGTCAGAACGTGATGGATGTGCCATCCCTTGAGCTATGATGTGGGCAGGGCCCCGAGTGCGGTGAAACACAGCTGCATGTGCAGATCTCTTGCTCATGGCTTTCACTGTGCGTCACAATCCCCCTCTCACCAGGACAGCCGAGGTTTTCGGGTGTTTGTGAGATCCAAGAACACCCAGCACACTCCAGTGCGGGTGAGGAGCTCTGCATGAGGGATCTGTATTTATATTTAGGAAGAAATAGAAGAGGAGTGCCAGGGCTGAGGGTCCCTGCCCACCTGGCGCAGGGCAGTGATGAAGGGGCTCTGGGATCTGAGGCTGAGGTGGGATGCATTCTGTTCCCTTGAACAAAAGGTTAAGATTAAAACCTCAGCCAGTACACTGGAAGGCAGACTAAAATACAAAGGAGGTGAAAGAAGTCTGAAAGGTCTGAATGAAACAGTGTTTCAAAGGTGCCCTAGGAATGGAATTATGCACACACTACTTTCAGTCTGAGTATAGGAGCCAATGTGTGAAAACCTTCTCTGACTCTGAAGATGCTCCCTCTGCTAATATACCTAGACATCAATACGGAGAGCTCTCTGCCAGCACTCGGTTTTTAATTGCACAGTATTCTCAGCCAGTTTTTATTGCAGGTTATGAAATGAAGTGAAACCAACACCTCTAGTTTGTTCTCCTTACAATGGTTATTCTGGATGTTGTATAAAAATAACCGTAGGGGTTTGGGTATAGAGCTCAGAGGTTACCTAGCATATGCAGTGTACCTAGTGTATGCAAAACCCTGGGTTCAAACCTAGAACTGAAAAAGAAACAAAGACAGAGAGAGAGAGAGAGAGAGAGAGAGAGAGAGAGAGAGAGAGAGAGAGAGAGAACGTGTTTTGGACGTAGTTCTCACCACTATAGCATTCTAACTTGTGGGAGAACTTCTTTTCTTTTAGAAGTTTTTACAGAGTTGGAAAAGTAATCTGCTTTTGGCTGAAATAGGATACATGAAATCTCAAGAAGTATAATTTGGAATTAGTAAAACATCTTAAGAATGTCTTCTGAATTTAGAAAACTTTTTTAAAAAACTGTTTTGTTTTTTATTTTTGGAACAGGGTCTCACTATGTAATTCAGGCTAATTTTGAATTCAGTGTATATATTCTGGGCTGGGCTCAAACTCACTGCGATCTTCCTGCTTCACCCTCCCAAGTATGGAATTAGGTGTGTACCACCATGCCCAGCAAGAAATTTCAAATTTATTAAGAATAAAATTAACTAGATTTTTTGTTACGTTCCATCACCTTTATCAGCAAGTAAAAAGCAAATATGGTCTACTTTTCCACTGTACTTTGGCATGTTGTAGGTAATATATATATATATATATATATATATATATATATATATATTTCTTTTCTTTTCTTTTCTTTTCTTTTCTTTTCTTTTTCGGCACCATGGATTGAACTCATGGCCTTGTGTTTGCCAGGCAGGTGCTTATGCCACTGAGCTAAATCCCTGGCCCTGTTGTAGGTATTTTAACAAATAAGCACAAATCAGAAAGGTGGCTTGATGATATGTTGACTTAGGCCTTTTAAAATTTAAAATTGATGATAGAGAGTAATGTCTGTAATGGTTTGTGTCCAGATGTTTCCCCAAGGCCTCATGAAGTCATAGGTGGGGCTTTTTGGAGGTGCCCGGATCTAGGGTGTGTGTTGCTGGGATCGAGGATGTGATTCTGGGATTGAGTCATGGTGCTATACTAGGATTAAGGTTAATCTGCCCTGGGTGTGAGGTAGCCTGGATAGAATATAAGGGTAGAAAGAGGGTTGCTGCTGTTTCACTACTTCACTGCTTGCTGCCTTACTGCCTTCTGCCCACCATGAACTGTTTCTCCCCTGTGACGCCTCTCTGCCGTGGAACCAGCCAACTATGAGTTGAAACCTCCACCAACTGTGAGCTAAATAAAAGTTTCTTCCTTTAACTTGTAGGCATTGGGAAATTTGTCTCAGCAATGAGAAAAGTAACTAAGACAACATCAAACAAAACATTTAAAGTATTTCTAAAAGTATCTCTAATTCTGTGTGCAGTTGGGAAAGGTAACTGAATAAACCCAGACGGACAAGGGCTCAGCCCAGTGGAAGTCTGTTTCTTGCTCGTATTGGTCAGTAACTCTCCTCTGTGTCCTTGTGGAAGGTTCAAGGCTGACAGACACTCTGCCTGCCTTGAGTTGTCCCCAAGTTGTCTCCATCACAGTGAGCTGCCAGGAGAGAAAGCACAGAATCAGGAGGGGAAGGCATGATGGGTCAGGCCTGGAAGTGGCACATTCTACTGGGTGAATCAGTTATGCAGCCACCTACCTGCAGGTGATGCCCCTCTTTTCCTGAGAGAAAGGGCTATGGATTTTGCCAATAGCCAGAAGTTCCAGCCACTGACTAGTGCCCACCGAGCCCAGCAGAGTGTGTGATGAATCCTTTTCCCTACAATCATATTTGTTAAATTGAGCACGTGCACGTTGCATCCCAAACATGCATTTTGATGATGTATTGATAGGGTACCTACTTCCTGTCTTGTCACTCTAACTTCATAGTATATTTTTCATTTGGGAAGTTACTTAAATCCTAATTTGTTACAAAAAGAATTGAATATGCCACAAAGTAGCAAGATAAGATAACTTGGCGTTAACTAATAAATACTTTTTATTTCTCTCAATAGCCTTCATAATTACAGTGCTTCAGTTAAATTTAGTAAGGCTTATCCCTAAGAGTGGAAATATTTTTGGTCCTATACATATCATGTGTACCAAAATCTTAAAGTGAATATTTCTGTACACATGGATGTTTATTTGGGTGAAGCAATTTTTTTTCTTTTGTAGATAGGGTCTTACTATGTAGTTCAGCTGGTCTTGAACTCACTATGTAGCCCTGGCTGGTCTGAACTTGCAGTGATCCTCTTGCCTCAGCCTTCTGAGGGCTGAGATTACAGGTGTGCACCACCACACTCCACCTGAAGCAATTTTTTAGGATAAATTCCTAGAAGTGAGAATATTGGATCTAAAGGAATAAACAATTGCATGACTGTTTGTATTTCCAATATTGGCAGAAATGGGTATAGAACTCAATGAGGCTTAAAACTCATCCACTCAAACAGCAAAATAGTACAAATTACTTAATGTTTCCTCTTTTTCTTCTTTGTTTTGCAGTGATGGGGATTGAACCCAAGGCATCATGTGTGTTAGGCAAGTTCTGCACCCCTGAGCTATACTTGCAGCCCCTAACTTATTTTTCTTTGACTGTTAGTGCTTTCTTACTATTTCCTCCTGCTTTGGGAAAGTAGTTCTTACTCACTTAAAGTCAGGGTTGAGCATGGTGGTGCATACCTATAATCCCACATGTGGGAGGCTGAGGCAGGAGGATTGTTGAGAGTTCAAGGCCAGCCTGGGTGACATAGTGAGTTCAAGAGCTGCCTGAACTACAGAGGAAGGCCCTATCTTTAAAAAAAAATCTGGGGAGAGTCCTGAAGATGGCAGAACAGTAAGCAGCAGAATAAATAGACTCTGAGAGAAACAGTTAGGATAATGGAATATAGCATTATGGGAAGGACAAGAAGGAAAAAAGTGGGTCCCCTGGACCCAGGAAGAATCTAAAATGTGAATTGCAGCCCATAGAGAGAGTAAAAAGAAAAACTTAAATGAAGAAGAAGGTGGTAGCTGGCAGCACCTTAGCCTGGAGCAGGACTCACCCTGCAAGAGGAGCTGTTAGAGCCTGGGGATGCACAATCGATTGCAGTGGTGGCTGGCAACCCCAGAGGTCTCTGTGGAGAGGTGCAGCAGCAGATGCAGAGGTCTGTGCTGGCTGGCAGTGAGTGCAGAGGACTCAGTCCTCCCACGGGAGAGAGCAATTGACCAGGAGCCATTTGGAGTTGGGCAGGATAAGTCCAGGGCCAGGACTGCTGCTGGCTTCTTCCAGCAGCTCCAGGTTGGATGTGGACCCACGGAAGTTGCCTGGATTGAGTCCTGCTCCCGTGCGTGTTCCAAACAACATTGTGTAGGTTCCTAACCAGCTAAGGTCCACAGGCCCTGGCCGGCTCTGTTCCCATGCAAATTCCAGGGGTCTTTGTGGGCCAGTACCCAGCTCAGTGCAGAAGCATGGACGCCCACCATCAGATACCCATAGCTAGCACTGGCTAGAAAAACAAACAGTCTTGTTTCAGAGAAATTGTAGGCAATGTGAGAAATGCTTGGGACCCCACTACCCATGGGTATGGAAGAAACCAGGAATATGTCAAGACAAAGAAGGAAGATGCGATCTCTGGCATCCAGCCCAAGCTACACAAGTCAAGGAGAGGTAAACACAGAAGAGATCGGGAGTCATACACCTGAAATGTCTGAAGTGAAGTCAACTGAAGAAACAACTTCATGGGGCTATAAAAGAAATTAGAACAGAAATACTATCTCAAGTAAAAGAAGAAATAAAAAACGTAATGAAAGAATTGCTAAGCACCTCTAAAGAAGACATAGATAAAAAAAATAGAGGAGCATAGGAAAATGAGGGAAACTATGAAAGAACAATGTAAGAGAGATTTAGAATGCATGAAACAGATTCAAAGAGATAGCCAGGAAATTAAAAACTCCATTGAAAGCTGACAAAACCACTTGAAAGAAACTGACGATAGACTTTCAAACCTTGAAGACATGTTTGCAGCCTGTGATTGCGAAAGGAAAGATCTCTTAAAAATAACAAGGAACCAGGAAGTAACAATTCAATGGCTGCAAGACAACTCAAAGAAACATAACTTAAGAATTAAAAATGTGCTAGGCGCAGTGGCTCATGTCTGTAATCCCAGCACTTGGGAAGCTGAGACAGGAGGATCATTGTGAGTTCAAGACCAGCCTGGGCTACAAAGTGAGCTCAAGGCCAGCCTAAACGGCATAGTGAGACCCTGTCTCAAAAAGACAAGGGCCAGGGATTTAGCTCAGTGGCCTAAGCGCCTGCCTAGCAAGTGCAAGGTCATGAGTTCAATCCCTAGTGCCGCCAAAAAAAAAAAAAAAGTTAAAAATGTAAGTGAAAAAGCAGGGGTCAAGACAAATGATATCAGGACTCTATTTACAGAAATAAATTTGGAGAACATCCCAAGCATGAGAAAAGGAAGTGACATTCAAATAAGTGAGGCATATAGAACTCCAGCTAGCCATAATCAAAACAAATCTACACCCAGACATATAATAATCAAGATCCCAGAAATTTGACACAAGAACAGAATATTAAAAGCTGTTAGAGAAAAGAAACAGATCACCTAGAAAGGAAAACCCATCAGAATCACGGCAGACTTCTCAACACAAACCATCAAGTCAAGAAGAGGCTGGAGTGAAGTAATGCAAGTCCTGAAAGAAAACACCTTCCAACCCAGACTCATGTACCCTGCAAAACTTTCTTTCAAAATTAATGGAGAAACAAGATACTTCCATGACAAAGAACAACTGAAGGAATTCATGACCATCAAACCAATCCTACAAAGATTACTAAAGGACATTTTAGAGAGAGAGAAAAAGGACCACGGTCTCAGGAACAACGGCAGAGGGGGACCATCAAGTGGGGCCAGTCGATTGAATGGAGAGGAAAAATAGGGAGCCAATGGCAGGAAAATAGCATGACAGAAACAATGCAGTGCAAGAGGGTCATAACTATTAATGTAGATGGCCTCAGTGCACCAATAGAAAGAAACACAGGCAGAGTGGATCAGGAGACAGGATCCATCAATATGCTCTATACAAGAAACACATTTAGCTAGAAAGAAAATTCATAGACTGAAAGTCAAAGGAGAGAGAACAATGCCCTATGTGACAGAGAATCAGAAAAAAAAGTAGGAGTAGCCTGCCCAATAATTGCAGAATGGATAAGAAAGACATGGCATTTTATACAATGGAAACCTACTCAGCTATAAAGGAAGATAACCTCAAGGCTCTTGTAGGTGAATGGAGGCAACTTTAGATCATGCTCATGGATGAAATGGTTCAGAGTCACATGGGTGAATTTCATGTTTTCTCCCTAGTATAACAAACTAAAGGAGTTAGTGGGATCCAAAATGCACAATACATACTGGGAAAGTCAAAGGGGAGGAATTATCCAAAAAAGGAAGGAAGTGACCACTGTTAATCTATTATCATGATTTGAAACTCATGTTGTCGTCATTGTTCTGATTAGTTTCATTTTATTTTGTTTTGCTTCATTTTATTATACTTGATGGCATGGACAGCTATTTCAAAGTTAACAAAATACATAATTGCAGCCATGGAGGATGTCCAATTATCTTGTTTCAAAACCGTGTATTGTTTTCATTGTTTTGTTTTGATTCATTTTACTCTATTCTGTGTTGTTTGATCCTGTTATGTCTGAAGGTATAGACAACTATTCTGAAGATAACAAGAAGCATTATGGTAGCCACTGCTGTTTTACTAGTATCTTGAAGTTCTGTATTGCTTTCATTGTTTTGTTTTATTCTGTTCTATTTTGTTTGATTTTATTTATCGCTGATGGTATGGGCAGTTATATTGCAGGTATTCTGGTAGCCATTATTGATTGCCTTTTACTCTGTTTAGAAGTCATGTACCATGTTCATTGTTTTGTTGTGATTGACTATTCTGCTTTATTTTGTTTGGTTGTATTTTTTTCAAAAAAAAACAAAAAACCCTGGGGCTGGGGATTTAGCTCAGTAGCACAAGCACCTGCCTGACAAGCATGAGGTCATGAGTTTGATCCCCAGTACCAACCAAAACGAAAACAAAAACAAACAAACAAAAAAACCAAAATTCATATATATATATGAATATATATATATTCATATATATATATGAATTCATATATAATATAATATATAATTCATATGAATTCACATATAATATAATATAATTCATATATAATTCATATATGAATTCATATATATATGAATATATATATATATATATATATATGGTGGGGGGAGAAAGTGAATGACTTGTTGAATGTTATCATTATGCTGCTTGAAAGTAAAATTTAACAATTTGCCTGAGACAGTTGTTTCACAATGGATATGTTTAAGGAATCATCATATGCATACCTTGAATATACAGTTTTTGTCAACTATGTATCAAATAAGGTAGGGATGTTTGTTTGTTTATTTGTTTGAAACAGAGTCTTGCTATGTAGTTCATGCTAGTTATGAACTCACTTGTACCCCAGGCTGGCTTCTAGGAAACAATCATCCTGCTTCAGCCTCTCAAATTTTAAAATTACAGGTGTGTGCCACCACTCCTGGGCTAGAACATTTGTTTTACATGGGACTTATGTAAGGTCTATATGTTTTGTTTTGTTTTGTTTTGTTTTGTTTTGTTTTCAACTGGCTCATTGAAAGCTCTTCCATTAATTTTATGCTATTAAGGTACTACAGCTCTGAGTCACAGATATTGGCTGTGAAGGACCAACACGTCTGTTTTAGGAACTTTGGGTAAAAGGTTAAAAAAAAAATAGGGCCGGGGATATAGCTCAGTGGCATAAGCACTTACCTGGCAAGCATGAGGTCATGAGTTTGATCCCTAGGACAAAAAAAAAATGTTATTTTTGAAATACATTTCAAACATCAGAAGACACAGAATAAAATAATGGGAAAATCAAAATATGACGGTACCAAGAAGGGAGAGCCCTGGGCTCACGGTAGTTTTTAAAATTGAACTGTGTTCCAGCCAGAGGCATCAGGGTGGCAGAGGCAAAGACACGAAGTGATGGGGTCAGGGTGTCTTGGAGCATTTTTGCTCGACACGCAGTAAACAAGGAACTAGTGCTTACACAGTGTGATCGTCCCCGAGAAGCATACCTCCCCCTGTCTGTGGGCTCTGAGGAAGACTCTTGCCTGACTGTAGCTGCATGCCCAGCAGTCACATCGGTGCCCATGAAAGCAGGCGCATCCACTGACTAGCCACTGAAAAAAAATTAGCAATCCACCAAATTTCCAAGAGGGGAAAATACACTTTGAAATCTCATGGAAACGGTGGAAAAAGAAAAACGGTACAAAATGATTCGCTGACTGCTCAATTGCTTCACCAAAGCTTTGGAGTCTTCAGGGCCCAGAGTCTGTCGTAGTCCCAGCCACACACAGAGCAGAATTTACCCCACCCTAACCTCCAGCATTATCCCCCTCTATGGTTATTCTCTGGAAAAGAAAATGTTTTATTAACCGCAAGTAGAATACAAATAAAGGTATCTTTAGGAAACTTTTTGTCTCTTATGCATTTTAAAGGCACAGCAAAATATGAAGAAAATATTTAGTGTTCCAACAAAGATTGTACTCTCTGTGTAAAGCCCTGGGATTGGCGCTCTGTAATAAAAAGAAAACGATGGCATGAATAATTATAACCCAAAGTCAGGGGCTTTGAAATGCTTGGGCAAGAGTATGAGAGTTCGGAGCAAGGAGTGGGCACTCTTCTATCAGTGTGTGAGCTGCAGACGGCCCAGCCTGGCAGTGGCTCACATCGCACAGGCTCTTAGGGGACTGATATGGAGTCGTTGTCACACTCATAAAACCAACACCAGCCTGCGCTGGATCAAAACTGATAGGATATTTTAAAAGCAGCACAGAGAAGCAGGAGATAGCTAAGGGAGGGATTTATTGGGGGTGAGGACGTGGGGAGGAACGTTCACCCAGCATGGCTGAACTACTTCCTTCACCTGGTTCAGAGGGGGTGGGGGTTATATGCCCTCTGACCGGAAGGGGATGGCACTGGGGGCAAGCACTGATGACGCCTAACCTACTGGCGGGAATTTCGGCATTCCTGCACACATAGGAGGAAGCTGTAATCGGGGAGGGAGGGGCTAGTGGTTTGGCTATACCACTGCCGTTATGTCCAGTAATTTGTATTAGGACAGAAACCTTTCAAAAACCACTACAGGGATCCCACACAGAAATAATAATAATCAGAGCCATGGGTGCCAAGGTCCAGGTGTTGTCCATGCTCACAGTACTCAAGAATCAAATCACAGAGGAGAAGAGGACAGCGTGCAGCTTTGATCAGCCCCACAATGTCACAGGTCATCTCACCAGAGAAAGACGGTTTTTGTTTTTAGATTGGATCTTACCAGTATGTTGCCCAGGCCAGTCTTGAAATTTGGGCTCAAGCAATCCTTTTGTGTCAGCGTTCCAAGAGGCTGGGATAAAAGACATGAACCACCACACCTGGCTTCTGGGATGGAACATTCCGAGTTACGGTTCCAGCAAGACTACATGCGTCCCAAGACCAGGATGATGAAGTAGCTCAGTGGCGGAGTGCTTGTCTCTGCTGCGGAGGCCTAGGGTTCTATTCCTAGATCTGCACAAAAAATTACATGGGCCTTCAAGACTGATTGTAACCCCAAAGTAAAACTCATACTCTGGAAGAGTCAAAAGCATTCTATGAGGATGGCAAGTCAATGACATCAGGCAAGAAAAAGGCCATAGGTGTCCTTAGTATGTCTTGGGGTTGGGATAAGAGTCAAAGTTTTCATGGGAGGGTTAGCACTGAAATCAGGCATGAAAACACAAACAACATGTGAACGTGTACAGCAGGGAAAGAGTTAGGCTCGGAAGCAAGAGGTTGGGGTAGAACGGAGGCACAGAGAAAAGGCCTGAGAGCAAAGCTAGGTGGTGTGCAGGTGGCAGCGGATGGTTTCGTTTGTGCATAGCACAGGCAAGGGAAGCACACAAAGAATCAGTGATGTCAATCAAAGCAGTTCAGAGTTTATTCTGTCAGCAATGGATGGATGAAGTTTTGTGATGCGAGATGTAGTTATGTAAACAAATATTAGAATCAGCTGCAAGGGCTGATCAAAAATATGGTGTTTAAATAAAACAATTTATCACAGTAAAAGACACATTGCCATTCACCCTCCTTAAATTACTCCGTCTCACTTCTAATGCACTTCTCCCATCATTCTTGCCGCGTTCGGAAGCAGTTCTAGATGACCTCTTTCATGAGTGTCTTTACAAGTGTGATCAAAAATACAGTAAATGCAGCTGGCAAGTGCCATCCAATGGAAAGGCAGGCTCATGAGAATGTTACAGTGGTGTGTCTTCATCCACCTTCTTCACGGGATCTGGTCTATGCAACTTCTGGCTCTTCCTCAAAGTCGAAATAACTAGAAGAGGTAAATATTCTGAATCTGTTCAGGACGCTCAGGAAAGAGCACTTGCGAAACTGCTTCCGAAAGTGGCAAACGCGATGGAATAAATGCGTTTGGGCTGAGTGGGTAAATTTTGAGGGGGATTAATGACAATGTGTCCTTTACTGTAATACATTTCTGGGTGAAGATTCCAGTTTGGATGCTGTCGTACACGGCATGTATTTGATAATGTGTTTGAGAGTGGCATAAGGAGCAGTTAGCAACAGGACTTACTTGGAGTCAATACTATATGAAGTGAAGCTAAACACACAACTAAAATCCAGCACCAAAGTCCAGGAAACACCATGCCCACAAACACCAACAGCATGGTTTAGCCATTGTTGATTTCTAAATTCTTCATTGGTTAACTGAACATTCCTCCTGATTAAAACCAAGCTATTTAAGAAAGTCACTAAATTCATGATTGTGATCCCAGAGCTTGAAACTTCAAAGTGCAAGGAATCAATCCAATATGTATGTACTTTCCACCAAAAATGATAGGAAAGATATATAAGAAAGGGGATGGCAAACTTTTCTTTAAAAAAATTTTTTTTAGATTGTGAACCCCATAGTGTTTGATGTAGCTATTCACTCCATTTACAAGCAGCCTTGAATAATATTTAAATGAATAAATGTGGCTGTGTTCCAAAAAAATTTTATTTCTACTTGAAATTTGAATTTCATGTAATTTTCACATGCCGTGAAATAGTCTTCTTTTCATTTTGTCTAACATTTAAAAATGTAAAACTCATGATTAATAAACAGGTCATAAAAAGGAAAAATAAAACAAACCAAATCAACAAAAACAGGTCCTAGACTGGACTGGGCTTGGGTGGTGAGTCATGGTCCATGGGCCACTGCTGCGGAGTCAGAATCAGCACATTTCTCGAGAGCCAAAAACAATATGAGCATATTCTGAATGCAGTAATTGGGCCAGGAGAGGGAAAATACGGGAATGAATTAATACCTCAGTGCTGTTGTTATGGTTTGTATATAGATGCCCCTCCAAGCCTCATGTAGTCATAGAAGTGGCTGAATCTAATGTTTATGATTGACTCATTTTGTAGCGCTGAGATTGGCAGTGTGAGCTCTGCACCCGCCCGGGGGCAGAGCCGACATACAATGTAAGGCTGGAATGGGGGGGGTGTTTTTCTCCCTTTTTGCGTGGTTCGCTCTTGCCACTTGGAGCCGCCATGATTGGCTGCCCCTCAGCCACGCCACCCTGCCTTGGAGCCAGCTGGGTATGGACTGAAACCCCCAAAACTGTAAGAAATAAACTTCTCCTTCCTTCACTTTGGGTGTGTCTTAGTTACTTTTTTCCATTGCTGAGACAAACACCTGACACCCAAAGTGAAGCAAGAAAAGGTTTATTTAGCTCACAGTTTCTGGAGATTTCAGTCCATAATCAGCTGGCTCCAAGGCAGGGTGGCATGGCACAGGGACAGCACTTCAAGGCAGCAGCCAGAGCAAAAGAGCAAACAAGCCTCTTTCTACCCTTAAATCGTACACAGGCCACCCCCCCCAAACCTTCAGGGTGGGTGTAACACAAAATGTCCTTGCCCTCCTTTGCACAGGATGAGGATATTTACAAAGTAAGAACCCTGGCTCCCTGCTGAGTCTCTCAGTTAAACTTCTAAACTTCTCAAGTTGACACAATGTATTAACCATAAGAGGGCGTTAGGTATTTTGTCTCAGCAACAGAGAAAAGTAACCAAGACAGCTGTATTCTGGTCTACCTGCTTTTGTTTCAAATGAGGGTGGCCCCCTTTTCAACTTCCCTTCCTAAAGTGGTGTGGCGTTAGTATTTGATAAGATACAGGCTAAGATAGAGGAAGGGAAGGACGTTCAGTCTAAAGTATGGAAGCATGTGAAAGTGCAGTGGTTGAACAAGACAAAAGTCCCATCTCAGGACATAGCTGGTGGAGGCTCAAGTGGACTTTTGCTCTTTAACAATGCAGAGCTCTCAACTCACAGTCTTAAGAAGGCTCCTCCAGCATCTACCATGACATTTGCTTCCCAGCCTGCAGGGAGAAGGGAGAGACAGAGACCACTCCTCCTTCACAGCCTGGAAGTGGTGAATGTGGCCTCGGGCAACCAGCCATTGGCCTGGGCTCAGTGTTACACCCACAGCTGGCTGGGTGCTGGGGACGGAGTAGGAGTTGGGAGATGCAATCTTTATCTGAGAAGCCACACAGGCAACTAAAATTGGGGTTCTGTTCTTTTTCAGAGCTAGCCCTGATGAGGCCCAAGGCCTGTGTTCTATTCTTAAGAAGAGATGCACTGCCAGCTCTCAGGAGGCTGAGGCAGGAGGATCATTGTGAGTTCAAGACCAACCTGGGCTACAAAGTGAGCTCAAGGCCAGTCTGGACTGTATAATAAGACCCTATCTCAAAAAGACTGGAAAAAAAAAAAGAGAGAGAGATGCACAGAACAGATACTGTAGCAATACTGGAAGACAGTGAGAAGGTTCTATCAAGTGTTGCTGCATATGGTGAAATGATTTCTGTGCTTTATGAAGAGATCCTTTCATTGCTTTAATCAGGAAGGAAGTCACTCTAAATATTTTTTTTTTATTTTAAAGAGGATACAACAAAGGAAAATAAAACAGAATAAAACCAATCAGAACAAACCAGAGTAAGTGATACAGGACTTCACAACATTACAAAATCAACAATAGTTACCATAATGCCTTCTGTTATCTTCAAAACAGCTGCACATACTTTCAGACACAGTGAAAATCAAACAGAACAGAATAGAGTAGAAACAGTAAAAACAAAACAATGGATACAATAAAAGACTACAAAACAACACAGCAGTAAATTCAAAATGGCTACCATATATGTCTTACTATCATTGAAATAGCTGCTCATGTCACTGGATAAAACATAATCAAACAAAGCAAAAGAGAATAAAACCCAACCCAACAAAACGATGAACAATGTAGGACTTCAGACAATAGGGAATCAACAATGGCTACCACCTTCAGAAGGAGACCCCTCCTAGATGCCAGGCTTCATACCAATATCTTCTGAGTAGATGATCAGACCACTGGCCCTAAACCTGCAAGGTCAGTGAAACACCAAAGTACCACAGGCTTTCAGTTGTGTTTCACCTTAATAGCTATCATCAGAGCTTGTGCTTCTCGAGATCCGCCAGTCGCTTGGGGCGGGGAGTTGACACTTTTGTTTGCCAGCCCACAAGCCTGAAGGAGCTGAGATTTAACTGTCCCCCTGCCAGCGGGGGCCCACAGGGAGAGGCTTGGTTCTGGATGTTTTGGTCCAGCCTATGGCCCGTGCATGGCACTGTTTCCAGCGGAATTGGTCTAGTTCTCCCTCCCCAAAGTCCATGCTGACGCTGACTCACAGGGAGAGGCTTGGCTCTGGAGGTCCCAGTTCCACAGCGGCCCTCACATGGCGCTGTTTCTGGCTGGACCAATCTAGTTCTCCCCCCAAAGACCACACTGAGGCTGACTCACAGGGAGAGGCTTGGCTCTGGAAGTCCTGGTCCCACCCACTCTAAATACTTTAAACGAGTAACTTAAATCCTAAAAGTAGAAATCAATTATTCCTTTGGCAGTTTCTTCCCCAGCACTTTGACTTCAGGAGCTTCTATAACATCAGAGATTTGCTCGTTGATTATTTGGAGCACCTGCTGCACCAGGCATCTTTCAAGCCTCATTTTTCTCCCCATGCCCCATCTCCCTCTAACTCGGGTCCCTGTCCCTGCCGTGTGTGGGAAGGCTCTGGAAGGCATGGGAAGGAGTTTGTGTGGGGACAGGACGGGATCCAGCCTTGCTGGTCTCCTTCAGCCCTGCAAATTCCCCTCTCCAGATTGGTCCCTAGAGGCTGTCACCCAGTCTCCAGGCAGACCTTGTGAGTCAGTCTTTCCTAAGCTGTATTTTCGCCAACTCCTGGCAATCGTCCTGCCTCAGCTGCCCGAGTGCTTGAATTACAGGGCTGTGTCACCACACCTGGCTGCCCAAGTTGTATTTTCTAAACAGAAAAGCAAGTTGGCAAACACCAACACTCCCCGACCCCCTCTACCTGACTTTAGGATGTGTATGATGTTCAGGAGATCAGGTCCGCCTCTCTCTGATGGGTGAGATCCAGGACTTCTTCGATGTCCCAGACAGAGGCCAGCAAGGGAGCGAGCAAGGAGCATGCACACTGGGGCTGCTGCTCGTCAGGGGGCTGGAAATGAAGGCAAAAATGAAAAAAACCATCCCTCTGGAATCAGGCAGGGCAGCCTCAGGCTATAATCTCAGCACTGAGAAAGGCTGAGATAGGAGGGTTCGCAGATTCTCTAGTGCCAGCCTGGGCAACTTAGGGACTGACTTAGTGATACCGTGTCTTAAAATTAAAATAAATAACCTCAAAAGCGCTGTGGATAGAGCTCAGCGTGAAGGCCTGGATTTAATCTCCAGTCCTGGAAAAAAGAAATTCCTTTGGTTTCTTAGCACAGACCAGGGGAGTGGGTAGCAACCGTCTCACCCTTACTGAACCCTGCGGGCACTGGCTCGCAGTGCTTTCCTCCCGGACACCTTATCTGTTGCTCAGGGGTGACTCTGGCAGGCACTCTGATTTGTACCTGACAGCTGAGGAAACTGAGGCTTTAAGCAGAGGCTCCAAAGTCTGTCTGTGGCTGTCTGACTCTGGAACTGGTGTGTTATCCACACGGCCGCACTGCTCACAGATAGTCGAGAGACTGGTTGTCATCTTCCTCTAGGGTGACACCTTCAGTTTTTTTAACTGGTGATGATATGGATCCATATTTTCTAAAAGAAGAGAAAACAAGCTAAATCATAAACAAAAGGATGCTTAGCAAACATTAAAAACCTGCAAAGGGTCTGTACTGTTTTTACTTGATAGTCTGCTAGCACTGTTTTTTTTTTTTCCTGGAGAAAAAACACACTATGACCACACCAGATACCACATAAAGCAATTTGTTAGGTTTTGAAAAGTGATAATGGCCTTGTCCTCATCTTAAGGGTGGAGAGTGGCGAGGGACAGATAGCGCTCTCAGAAGCAGCCACTCAGCAAGATTCCCTAAATAGTTCTTTCCTCTCAAGTCCTGACCCAGTAACCTCTGGGCCATTCTATTCCCCGGACCATCCTGTATAGGGCCCTGAACAGTCTGCTGATGGTGGCAACATCTTTGTAGGATTTGAAGACCTATAGACAAACGGCTCCTGTGGACAGGGAACGTATCAAAACGTAATCCTTACTCATAACAGAATCGAGTTCGGTTTGAACCCAGCAATCAGGGAATGAAAGGTGAGCACATTAACCTACCATGTTATCTGTCGAGGAGTTTTATATCTTAAATGGAACAGACATCCCGGCAAAACAATGAGGGCCCCAGATTAATGAGTTACAGGTGACCCTCGGACACGGCAAGGTTGACTTTGGATAATCACCCACAAAGGTCAAGTGCTTATCTGAATTAGCCACAAGTCTTGGATCTGGGGTAAAAATAAAAGATGAGAAATACCCCAGGGAGAGGCTTTCTTCAACCTGAGTTTTGTGTTCATTCTAACCTTCTGCTCGATTCTGCACAGGAGTGGGCCAGCACTTTTCTTGCAGCGTTTCTACACACATCTGGCCTAAACTAGACCTCCTTGTGCAACTACGGAAACCCAGAGTGGGGCTTTTCAGGCACCTGGGGCTTTTGGCTTCGTGTTGGAGACGACTCCTTCTCACTGTTACCGCACTGACTCGTTTCCACAGAGACTTCGTGAGAGGCGATGGAATCCTGTACCGCCTGTCTGTGCTGCCAGGTGCTGAACCCAGGGGTTAGGTCATTGACAGTGCAAATTTGCACTAACATTTATGTTTGTCACTCTCATCCTTGTACCCACTTTTAATTTTCCATGTAAGACACAG
>RJWT010011330.1:0-23383 GCA_004365215.1 Cuniculus paca
ACATCTTCACATTTTCCTTGTCACATTTTCTATATCCATTCATCTGTTGGTGGACATGTAGGCCACCTTCCATGCTTTAATACTTGTGAGTTATGCTGCTAGAAACACAAAATACTATAACATGATGACTTTAGATCTTCGGAAAAGACACCCAGAAGAGCTATAATTTCATTGAGTGCAATTTCTAATTTTATTTATTTTTTTACCCTTTTGTTGTTTCTTTTCTGGTACTGGGACTTGAACTCATGGCCTTACACTTGCCAGGCAGGCACTATGCCACTGAGCTACACCTCTAGTCCAATTTTAATTTTTTGAAGAATCACTATGCTATTTTTCACAATCGTTGTACAAGCTTCCCATCCACAAAGAAGGAGATTTCTTTTTTCTCTTAGAACTTTGCCAAGATTTGTTGTTTTTTTGAATCCTTGATAATAGCTATTAATATTGTAGTAATGTGGAATGTCAGTACTGTTTTAATTTGCATTCCTATAATGTCCAAAAATGCTACAAATTTTGTGTATCTTTACTGGCCATTTGTATTTGAGATGTCAAGTTATACCACAAAGCTGCTGTAATACAAACAGCATGGTACAGACAAAGATGAAGAAAACCTGATAATTCACCAACTGAATAGAGGAGAGAATGTAAAATATTTCCAGACACATTCATCTGTTTAGGTTTTGACAAGGGGCTTATAATTTATGCTTGAAAAAAGAGCCTGTTTATCATATGGTGCTGGGAAAACTGGTTATCTGCACATAGTAGAATAAATTTAGCCCATATCTTTCATTTTGTACTAAAATCAATTTACAATGGACCAAAGACCAACCTGTAAAAACAGAAATACTGAAATTTCTGGAAAAAAAAGTGGTAAAAAATTGAAGACATGGGCACAGGCACAGTCTCCTTGAGCAGAACCCCAACTGCTCAAGATATTATACCATGAATCAACCAATGGGATTATGTCAAAGTAAAAGCTTCAACACAAGAAACAACCAAAAGAACAAATAGACAACCTATAGAATGTGCAGGAAAAATTTGCCAGTTATTTCTCAGACATAGCACTAATACCTAGATTATAAAGGAACTAAAAATATTAGATCCTCGCCCAATAAAAGATCCAATTGTAAATGGGAACTTGAGATTAATGTAATTTTATCTTATGTTTTTGCTTGGTAGATTTGTCCCTTGATAATTGCCTTTATATTCTTAGACGTCTGTATCCTCAGATGATATCTAAAGTTCCTTCTAATTCTTGCACTGTTTCTAAGATCAGATTTTATGTTTCTAAGATCAGATTTTAAAATGGAGTTAGCATTAAATAAAATATGTGTTTAGATCAACAATGAGAATTAATTTAAATGTGTTTCTTATTACAAGGAAATTACTCATTTGTTTCAACACTTCTATTAATACAAGGGATGATCCCAATATGATGAATCTTTAATTAGAAAATCTACTCAAATTATTAGACACATTGCCGAGAATGATGAGATAAATGTGTTCAATGTGCAAAGGAGTGTGTTGAGAGATATTAATAACAATATATCTTTTACTATGACACATTTTTAAATTTAACAATTTGCACCTTCTATGCTCATCCAGCATTGATCAAATAGTTACCACAAGTTCTGTCAAATACCAATATTACTGTGTGTTTTCACTGGATCTGACAGTGTGTAACTTCTGGTTCCCCACTAAAGTCAAAGTGACCATGAAAGTAAACATTTTCAGTCAACTCAGGCCATCAAGGTTGCCAAGACTATGCAACAAAAGAGATTCATGAAAGAGAACTTTCCAAATGTGTTCAAAGTGAGGTGGAGTATTTTGAGGGACATTAATGGCAATGTGTCTTTTCTATCATAACATTTTTAAAACTTAAACATTTACCCTTTAGTCTGACAATGCCTCATAGCTTCATAATTTATAATTAGTTAATATATTATCCCCTGTTACTATTTCCACAGTCTTACAACTTCATTTGAATACCAGATAATTGTTTCTATTAATAACTACTTTCAATGGCTTTTAAATATCTAAGTATCCCGTTTACCTAACCAAGAAGTAATACCCTTGAAGAGTTACAACTCAATCACCAACCCTATTTCCTGAATCAGTTTAGCTCTCTTGAAAGACACTATGCACACAGTTGTATTAGAATGTTAGCAAATATATTTCTTTAGAGGAAGTTAAAATATTCTAGTGGATGTGATCACATTTTAAGGTGTAATTTCCTTGTAGTCATTATTTAATCAATGGAATTATGCTGAGTGATTCTGTGGAAGACTCTTTTCAAAAAGTTTTTTCCCATTACTATCATGACTGTGTATCATTTGGACTTTTCTACTGGCAGCATTAAAAGCATCTAATCTCTTAATGGCATATCAGATCTTAGCAATATCTTTCCCCAAGGCCTCTCATTCTTTAGATTCCATTAACTCAAGGTTCTCTTTGTGGACAAAAATCTCTTTCAAGTTCTAATATAAAAGACTTTGGAATCAGAATGTGTTATGTCTAAAACTGATTTTCTAACCATTGAGTTCATTTTCTTAAGTGTTGGATCAGAAGTGTCTTGTGCATTATAAGTGCTCATGAATGCTTGTCAAATTGAATTGGCACAGGATGGCAGTAATTCAGTTCCTCATACAATAGGAGGCTTTGCAAATTTGCTAACAAAATCTGGATAAGATCTTTAATAGTACAAAGAGAGCAATGGCAGCCTGATTGCAAGAGATAGTAACACAATTATTTAAGAAAACACATGAGTAACTTGAATGGGCAGAAATTAAAGAATAATTAAGAGTTGTGGCCCAATTTTACAAGAACATACTATACAGATATTAATAATAATGTTAAGAATTTCAAAACCTGTGTATTTTTGTATTACAATATTGTTTTTTAAATGATACTCCAATATTTTTACAATATAATCAAACACATTTGCATCTATATAAGTAGGGTAGAAGACACAAGATATTAATTCTGTTTCTATTTGTAAAAACTCAGAATTTGTTTTATTTTTTACTGTGTATTATATATTTTTACTGTATAATATATACATAGATATAGATATATTTTGAATGACAATCAACAACAGCCTACATCATAAGTTTTTACCATCTCTCAGAAAGACACTTACGAAAGAGGATTTCCAGAACTGCTTCAGAAAGTGGCAAGAAGATGGGGTGAGTGTGTTTGAAAGGGTGGGTTAGTAGCGGAGGGAGATTTGTGGTAATGTTTTTTTTTTTTGCTGTAATAAATTTTTAACATTTAAATAGTAATTTCACAGTCTGGTCTCCCTTTGTATAATATTTGTTAAGAGAAAGAAGGTGGGATATCAGGACAATTGCTAGAGAATATTTTACTAACTTGGGAAATCAAGACTAGTTTTTCTCTCATCCCTTGAAACCCTCAACAACCTCCCAGCCCTGTGTGTCCAAAGCACCTTTATTAAAAGGGGTAGTTCACCTTGATCTTATGTTCTCTCATTTTCTCTTTTCCCTTCCAGCATGGGTGAGGCAACAAGAAAACTCTGTCATGTGTTGGTCTCTGGAGTTTGGAATTCTTGATCTCTAAAACTATAAGCCAATACATTTTTGTTCATTACAAATTATTCAGCCTTGGTGTTCTCTTTTATAACAAAATAAAATTGATGAAGAATACGTGGGCCCAGAAGTGGCCACAGTTAGAAAATGGTTCAAAGATGCTGCAAGATATTTGAGGTCAGAAATCCAGAGCAACAGCCACACTAGTAGTAAAGTCAAGAGTCTATTCAAATGTTTAGAAAGTATTATTGAACAGACACAGACACCACAAAATCAAGTGTGTCAAAAATCCAGAAAAAAAATCAAAGCTTTACATCAGCCAAGGATAACTAAATCAAGAATAAAGACAAAGAGAGCTTCTGTTGACCATTCATTTTCTCTTACTCCAGCTGGGGACATAGTTCAGTGGCTTAAGCCATAAGCACCTTCTTAGGAATCACAAGGTCCTGAGTTTGATTCCTGGAACCAAAACAAAACCAGTAAATAAATAAATGAATAAATAACCAAACAACACAACAAAATTTTAAAAAACTGGTAATTTTCTCTTGCCTCAACTCCTACTTGGAAGATGAAAAACTGTGAACCAATAATAGTATATCTGACAAAGCCATCTTTCAGAATTAAAGGGGAAAATAAGACATTTCAAATAAAGAGAAGTTGAGAGAGTTATTGCTTCAGTGTTAGCCCTGCAAGTAATGCTGAAGAGAGCCCTTCTGGCTGTAATTGAAGAATTCAAGAGAGGAGCTTGAAGTGATACCGGAAAAAAAAAAAAAGGCTCACCAATAAATGTAACTACATAGGTAAAATTCAGCACAATTGAAATTTGTTTTATAATTCCTCTTTTATTCCCGTGTGATTGAAAATATAAATATATAAACCAATACTATATTTCTGTTACTATATACAAAATCTACAAAGATGAATTTCTAACCATTATTCCAAAAACAGGTGTAAAGTTGTAGATTTTTAAATGGAATTGAAACTGTTTGCAAAAATGAGTATTATCAGCCTCTAGCTCATAGTATTTAGAAAACTAAGCTAAAATCGCATTGAAAAAGTTTAATGTAAGTCTAATCTATAAAATTTTTTGAGAAAATCATATAACTAAATCTTCATGACCTTGCCAGTAGTTCCTGGCATACAGCACTAAAAGCACAAGTAACAAATAAAAACAATGGATATATAGGATCCTATAAAATTACACAATTTTGTGCATCAAATAACAGTCAAGTGAAATGACAACTTAGAGAATGGAAGATTTCTTTAAGAACAATACATCTAATAAAAGTCAAGAATCCAGAATACAAAAATAAAGACAAACTAATTTTTAAAAGAAGGTAAAAACTTTAAAAGTCATTTCTCCAAAGACATACAAATGATAAATAACCACAGATGAAAGGTAGTACATCAGTAGCTAGGGAAGTTAATTTAAAAATATGTGGAATTAAAACGACATTTAGATACCATTTCACACACTCAAATATGGTTAAAATAAACAAAAAAGAGAGAGAAAATAATAAATGTTGGCAAAGATGTGGCAAAATCAGAGCGCTTATTAATCGCTGTGATCAGTGTAAAATACTGCTGCCCTGCTTAAATTGATTGACAGATCCTCAAAAATCAAAGATACAATTGCTATATGATGCAGCAATTCCATTCCTCCATACATTCTGCATTGTCGAAAACTAGTACTGAAACAAATACTTGTACAGAAACAACCATAGTAACACAATTACAAAAGTCAAAAAGTGATAAACAGTCCAATATCTATTAATAATAGACAAAACTCTGAGAAGAATGGATCTGTAGATGAACCTCAAAAATGTCACACTAAAGGAAAGCAAGATGAAAAAGTCCACGTACTGTAGAATTCAATTTATTTGAAATGTCTAGGATAAATAATCATAGAGTAAGCAGATTAGTAGTTTCTTGAAACAAAGAATATGGAAAAATGAGAAATAAATATTTAAAGGATCCAAGTTTTCCTTTGAAAGTAATGAAAACTTTTACAACTAGTTAGATATAGTGATTATATAACATTGCATGTACTCGGCACCAGTCAATTATGCATTTGGTTATATAAATTTTATGTTATGTGAATTTCATCCAAAAACACATTGATTTTTCTCTCATTTTTTAATATAGTAACCATTTCTTATAAGAATTTTTAATTGGTTAAAGCAAAATAAGTCAATACATTTTGAAGGCTTTCCAACAAAATTTTCAATGAAGGTAATGTAGAAATAAAAGAAGAAAAGTATGTGAGGAAGCAATAATTCTTTTTTAGTTTGGTTACTAAGCTGAAGCTGATCTATTTAAAGTCATTGTCAATAAACTATGACATTATTTTCTTTCTTTTATTTACTGATAAGTAACCATTTTACATTCCAGATTATTGCTTTTGATCTGCATGGTTACAAGGATCACAAAGACTCTTGGGACTTTCCAGTCTGAAAGCACATTTAGGCTAAGCTAATGATGCTCACATCTCTCTGAGGCCAGGGTCATTTACAATGCACCTGAGGTTAAAATAAAATCAAACCTAGTAGCTATAGAAGTTGAGAAGACCAATGAAACTGGAGACACATCTAAAGGACTGACTATCCTTACTGCTACTTGGTCTTTAAGAAAATAAGAGTACTCTGGGAGGCTGGGGATTTTAGTACTTAAAATATTACAGTAGTTTACCAAATAAAATTGGGATTGGAGAGATATTAAAAATTTCTCAAATTCTATATTCTGTTTCTATGGTGACAAGTTGTTCCTATTAGTTTCCCTTTTAAAATTATGGCACCAATGTCCTGTGTAACAGAAGATAGTATTTATATGAGGAATGACATAATGGGAAAATTATGGGTTTGTAAATCTTTCAAGAGATGGAATTTGACTCCAACATTTGCTAGCTGCATGATGCCTAGCAATCATTTCTCCAACTGTAAAGTGATGAAGAAAACATCTATGCAAAGCAGATGTACTTCCCTCAGTCAATAAATAATCGGTTTCTCTTCCTTATCCAACCTGTATAACTTAATAGTAGAGTTCCACTTGTTGTGTAAAGAACTCATTTGACATCGAGTTCACTGATGCAGTAGCTACTATTTGTGAAAATACTGTTTAAGCAACAGCATAATTATTTCAATAAACAAAGAGACAGAAATATTTCAAACTGAACTACTTTGATTTTGAATCTTTCAGCCTATACTAAAATCAAATCAACATGGATCAAAGACATAGACATAGAAACACAAACACTGAATCTGCTGGAAGAAAAAAAAATGTTAAAACTGTGAAGACATAGCAATAGACAAGGACTTCCTGAACAGAACCACATTTATACAAGATGTAATATCAGGAATCAACATATGGGATTATAACAGAAACTTCTGTACAACAAAAGAAACAACCGATAGAGTAAAGAGACAACCCACAGAATATGAAAAAGTATATTAGCAACTCTCCAGATGAAGGATTAATATCTAGAAGATATAAAGAATTAAGAAAAATTAGATTCTCAAAAAAAAGCCCAAAATGGGAAATTGAAATGAAGAGACACTTCTCAGAAGCATGCATGGCCTTAAGTACATGAAAAAGTGTTCAGCAGCTTTGACCATTAGAGGAATAGAAATCAAAACAAAACTAAGATTCTACATTACACTAGTAAAAATGGTTATTGTGAAGGACTCACAAAACAACTAATGCTGGTGAGTTTTTAGGGAATAAAAAAGAACAATTCTATATTGTTGGTTGGAAAGTAAAGTAGTACAACAGCTAGGAGAAATTGTATGGAGAGTTCTCAAAAAGCTAAAAATAGAAATTCCATATTATTTAGTTCTACCTTTTCTGGATATCTACTTAAAGAGTTAAATTATCTTATTATAGTATATATGCATACCCATGTTTATAGCAGCACCACTGACAATAGCTAAACCATGGTAGTGGTCTATATGTCAATCAATCAAAAGAAGAATGCATAAAGAAACTGTGGTATTCATACACAATGAAGTACTTTTTGGCTATAGAAATTATAAGCTTTAGTTATGTGTAGGAAAACAGATGAATTTTGAGAACATAATAAGTGAAATAAACCAGACACAGAAGATTAAATATTGAATGCTGTCTCTGATACAAGAGACTAAGTCACTTGCTTGTTGCTAGACGAAAATACCCCCCCACACACAAGTACAGAAGCAAAGTTTTCTTTTAGCTTATAGTTTTCAGTTCATAGTCAGACTGGACCAGTCTATGTTCTTGATCCAAGTCCTGGCAGCATGCCAGAGGGACATGACAGACGAGAAACAGTCCATAGAGTATCAGGCAGGAAGCAGTAAGCAACTAGTCAGCCTTCCCTCTTTTCCCCTTATATTGCATTTAGACTACAAGCCTATTGGTGGATGATACCCATGGTGGGCAGAAGAGGGAATTTCTATGAGCCACATCCAGATCTATGCTAAACCAATCAGTGTCTTATTTCAGTTATCACACACTCTTAATAAATATTCACACACCTTAAATCCAGTCACCTTTGAAAAGTTCCACCTATGAACACATGAGACTTTGGGAGGCATAGCTAGACACAAAGCAGAGGTTCAACCCATAAGTGCTGTAAAGAGGGAAAATAAAAGAGAAATGGTAAGATACAGGGAGGAAGATTCTGGAGATGGGAAGAGTGTTTAGTAATGAAAGGAGATGAGAGGGCAAGAAGACAAGGCAGAGTAAAAATGATCAACATGTGCTGCACATATAGACCAATTTCCCAAGATGTAATTGCTATGTACTGCAAACATATTCTGATGAAAAAATTTTATATCTTAAAACAATAAATATTATGGTATTTTATTGAGTAACAAAGATATCCAATGCATTTCTGAAGGTAAATATCATTATTACTTAACCCTTATGTTTTAGAAAAATCAACATTTTATTTCATCTGTATCAATTTGTTGGTTTGGTTCATAAGTTTGTTTTGTAGCATTGATTTATACAAGCATGTTGTTTAAAATTCTAATTTATAAAATATTTTTACTTTGCCTGTATCATACCGTTCATTACAACCAATTCCAACTAGTAGCTTATAAAGGAATTAATTATCTTAACTGTTAATTTTACCATTTTTAAATAAAACCTGCTAGAATGCATTAGCTGCTATTGTTGCTTTTTATGGAAAAAGAAATATATTCATCTATTTGAACAGTAAAATTTTCCAGATGAGTTTCAAAAAGGCATAATGAAAAAGCATTTTATAATTTGATCAGTTTATGAATTTGAACAGTTCTCAAAGGAAATTTATAAAAATTCCAAGTTATAGGCTTGTCGGTAAAAAAAAAAGTAACATTCTACTTCTACAAACTGAATTTATCTGTAAGCCTGCTTAATGTCACCAAGTGTGGTAGAATAATACATTTTATCTTCATTTGTATGAGTATAGTGAAAATCTGACCTCTTGTATAGTTCTTAAAATATTTTACATTAAACATGAATGACAGAATGATGATTTGCATTCTGTGAATAAGTCAGCTTTTTTTAATTAAGGAAAAATGTTAAAAAAATATTTATTAGAAATGTGTGCTATAGTAATGTGCAAGATACATTCAATAAGGTGAATGAATTTTCTGTACTGTTTCATCTTTTAAGTGTAATATGTGGTACTATCTAAATTTAGTGGTTTTGATGAAGAATTCTCTTTTTAGAACACTGCCAATCTTAATACTTGTTAAAACATTGTGATCCTACCTATTTTATAGTTCTAATCATGATGCCTGTAGTAAACAGAATAGTGCTACTTTAAAATTGTTCATGGTCTTATCCCCAGAACATGTAAATATGTCACCTTATATGGCAAGGTGAATTTTCACATATACTTAATTAAAAGACTTCATGAAGGGGACTTTGTCCTAGATTTTCTGGGTTACATGCTGGGTTAGATGCAGTTTCAAAAGTCTTTATAAATGGAAGAGAGTCGGAGGAGAGTCAGAAAAGGGGATGTGATGAGAGATACAAAGTTGTGTAAAAGGGAATGAGAGAGAGAGAGAGAGAGAGAGAGAGATTTGAAGATGCTGATTCTGAATAGGGAAGAGATCATGACCTAAGGGAAAAAAAGCAACCTTTTAAAGTTGAAACAAAGGCACACAATAGATTCTTTTCTAGCAACTCCAGCTACAACACAGCCCTGCCAAGGACTGCTAACATCCAGCTCGAAAAGGAAAATTTGTAGATTTAAACTACTAAATTTGTACCAAATTGTTAAAGAAGAAAAATAAAACCCATACAGTGCCTAAGGTGTAATTATCTTCCAGCAAAAATTTACTATAACAAGAGGGTGAAGATGTTTTAGAAAAGGAATAGGTTTGAATTATAGAGCTTAATTGATGTCTAGGCTTTATTGCCAATCACCAATTAGATTTTATAAATTATACATAAAGAAGTTTGTGTTCTCATCTATTTAATATGAATGTTGTATACTTTAGAAGTTTTTTGAAAGTCCAAACAAAATAAGAATGAACATGTATCTCAAACTGTAATCTCTGTACAATTATATGACATAATTATTGTTGTTTAGACAATAGGACCTTTCCTAAATGGAATCATTAGGCATAGACTCTGCCAGTGTTGTTTTGTTTTGTAGAAAGATTGTGATTTTTTAAAAATTCATATCTTTCCTCCATTTGAAAGAGAATGTTTAACCTGTTACAACTATTGCCCCTGTAGCATCTCAATTTAATTCAGTATATGATTTATTTCCTAAGTATATTTTATTGTTGAAGGTGCTTTGAAAACAAAGAGATGGAAAAGAAATGCTACAGGGAACAAGAAACTTCACAGAACAAGATACATGGGTCAGAAAGTGATATTTTTTTCAGAAAAGATATGGATCCTGTATCTATGATAGGAAAAATTTATGAAGAAATTTTAACTAAGCACTGATTATCAAAAATGAGAAGACAACACTTAGGAGACAGAAGTGATCAGACGTGTTTCAAGTCAGAAACACAAGAGAAAGGAGAAGGAATGCTTAGAGTTTAGCATAACAAAGGCAGGATCATGATCAATACACTAGTTTTCTACTGCTGTGTAAAAAATCCTTTCAACCTAAATGGCTTAAATCGATTCACATTATTTAGTCATAATCCAGAAATAAAAATTGAGGTACAGAATAGCTGTGTCCTTTTCCCAGGACATATTAAGTGGAAATGAATGAAACTGAGTTCTTGGATGCTCTTATGAAAAATGTGTTTCTAAGCTCATTCCTGTTGTGGGAAAGATTTAGATCTTTGTGGTTGTGAAACTGTGACATTTGCTTTGCTCTAATGGCTACCAGAGACCTCACATTGCTTTGAGGCGTAGTCTCAAAAATCTTCCAACATATTAATTTATGAATCTTTTAGAGAAAACAAGCAATTTTGAATGACTTGAAAAATATGTTACATAAAATACTTTTTCTTTCCAACGATAAGATGACAAAATATAAGTTAAAAAAAATAATTGCAATTGTTTTTCATGCCAAGAAAATTATCTGAAAATGAACATGAATAATGAAATCCAGATGACAGAGGCCAATAAAATGATATAGATAAGAAACACAGAGAAGAAACACAGCATCCCAGTATGCAGGTAAGAGTAGCAATGCCAAAGGGAAACTAGAAAAATCTATAAGCTGGGCCAACAAACACAAAAATGGAGAACAGGCTTAGATACAATTATCAGACTATTCAATTTTACAGTGTATCTGCAGTAGTGGTTGTCTTCTAGCAAAACAAAGACCTCCTACTTTAGCGATACTACAGGGGCCCTTACTATTGATTGCAATTCACTGCACATAGGAACATGTCTATAAATGCATTGAACCCTTAAATGCCAAACCCAAATTTCCCTGCTGTGTTAATCATCTCAATCCATTAAAAAAAATTTTCTTACAAAGTGAGAATAAAAGATAATCAGCATCACTGGATGATGGGATTATTCAATGAAATATCCGAGGGTAAGTTATTTCAACACACAATTTTATATCAAGCAAATTTTGAAAATAATGAAAAACAAATCAATAAACATGCCAGAGCTAAAAGAGATTGTTACATGATAGTCCTAAATATGATATGTCCTATTGAAATACTACAAATAAAAGAAAAAACATAAGACAGAACAATGTAGACTATATGGCTACTGGCTACTGAATATTGACTGTAAAAATAAATCAAAGAAAACTTATAAAATGGTGAAAGAAAATGCCTGAATCTTAAAAGCATGGCAGTGACTTTAAAGCAGGAGGATCAGAGACAAAATATTGTCTTTCTTTCTTTATATGTTCAGTTACCAACTTGGTTTTATAAAAAGAACTTACTTAGTCACAGTGGCAAGTACACTGCTATGCGACTGGGCATAGAATGATTCAAGGTGTAAGCAATACACTGACAACTTAATTATAGTTATAAGACAATACATTTAATGATATTCTTTCAGCATTTTCAAATTAACACAATAACTGCAGCATAAGATGAAATTTAAAGTGCAGACATGTTTGGATTTTATTATTTTATATCAATGCCATAGAATGTCTTATATAAATCATATAAAACATATAAGTAAATATAATCATGATGTTCATTAATATAGCAATAAAGGAAGAAGTATTAAAGTTAAAAAAATGAGAAGCTACCTTATGAATAGTAAGTTTAATAAAAATTATAGGTGGGTGGAAGAAAAATTGCAGGATAAAAATACCAATTCTTCATCTTTCATAATTGGACATCACAAAAATCTAAAATTAAGTCAATAAAAGGCATATAGGTAGTGTGCATATACACACATACATTAGATACACTTAAGTACATAATTTTACTAATATGCGAAGTGTTTAAAATTGACTGAATGTAGTTAGTTGCCTCTTGAATCTAAATAAGGTTTCAAGAGGTAAGGGCAAGACTTTTATATATCATTATGGGCCATTTTGCATATTTATAAGTATTGTAAATATTCCATGAACAATTTTAAAATCTGTTTTATATAAAAAATCTACAAAGATGTTTCAAAGATGTTCATGATTTCAAAGATGTTCAAAGATGTTCATGATTAAAATTTCAGAGTACAGTAAAAAGAAATTAGAAAATATTACATTGTGAAATCTAATTATCCATGTGGAATATGTCTATTATCTTTAAATATGGCTCTATTTTAAAATGAGATGGCATTTCATTTCCTAATTTCAAGAATATTAATACACTAATAGCAAGTCCTTTATCATTTGTATTGTAGTAATAGTACTAAAATTTGATCATGACTTTTAATGATAACATGATAGATTAATTTTTTCACATTTTTAGGGTTTATAAATATGATTGCAAGGTGTGAGTTTTTCTTATTTACATTCCTTCTTTATACACTAAAGCAAATTGTATTTCCAGGATATTGTGCTATGGCAATAACAATGTTGTACTCATATTTGTGAAACTAAGTGCATAATCTTCAAATATCACATTCCATGGTTAAACAGCAACTCTTTAGTATCCCCAGATCTAAATTATATCATCTGAAAATGGTTAACAATGTAATACTACATTTTCACAAATTTCTCTACATATCCCCATCTATAAATCCTTAGTTGTTTAACTATTTTTTCTTACCTATAAGGTGCAGGAAATAATTATATCTACTTATAAAGTTCTGGAAGTTCTGATAAAAATTAAATGAACTATAGTTATGTTTTGTTTTTTCCTTTGCCATTACCATTTTTTGTACTTTGCTCTCTTTTGGGGGAAAAATTTTTTGTTACTGATTTGATCTCAATATTTATAATCTGCTTCTTCAGGTTTTTTCTTTTCTTTTGATTAAGTCATGACAGAGTGTATGCTACTATAATTTATCCAGTTCTTCTGCATTGACAAAATTTTTGCATATATTTATAATAACCCCTTATTTCTTTTTGTTTGTTTCTGTGATATCAGTTGTAATGTCTCCTAAAAGCTTCTGTATGCAGCTGGGGATCTAGCTCAGCGGCCTAACTGCCCGCCTGGCAAGTGCAAGGTCATGAGTTCTATCCCTGGTGCTTCAAAAAAAAAAGGCTTCTGTATGCAAAGAAGCCAATCAACCAAATGAAAAGACGTGTTACAGAATCAGAAGAAAATATTTTCAATCCACATAGATGATAAATAGCTAAGATTCAAGATACATAATGAAACTGTGCAACTCAAAGGCAATAAAACAATAACAAATAGGCAAAAGAATTAGACATTTATCTAAAGAAGTCATAAACCACAAATGTAGCCAAAAAGTATACAAAAATATGGTGAATATAGTTAACTATCAGGGAAATGCACATCAGAACCAAATATCTAGTGAGATGGCCATTTAAAAAAAAAACTATCAGTAAGGATGAAGAAAAAATGGAACTTTTCTAGTTGATTAGTGTATACATAAATTGATTGCAAACATTATAGAAAACATTATGGAGAATACTCCAATATTAAAATTAAAATCATACAACACTATGTTCTGGCAAATCTGCTTCTAGATATATTGCCAAAAGAAATAAAATTAGGATTGTTAAGAGACATGCCTACTCTTACGTGCATTGCAGCATTATTTACACTAGCTAACACATAGAAATATCCTAATGTCCATGAGAAATTGAGTTAATAATTATGGTATAAACTTACAATAGAATATTAGTCTGCCTTTAGAAAGAAGAACATACTGACATTTGCAATATCATGGATAGATTTAGAGGGTTTTATGTTAAGTGAAATAAGCCACATTTTTGAAAGACGAATACTAAGGAATTTGATCAAAGTCTTAAAAGCGGGGAGCAAAATGGTCATTTCCAGGGAGTGGGAGGAAGAAACAATTAGGTGGCATTAGTCAGAAAACACAGTGCTACCATTAGATAATATGAATAAGTTCTGGAGGCCGACTGCATACCATAAAGCCTAGAGTTAATAACACTTTACTGAGTTGTTATGGCTTATATCTAGATGTTTCCCAAAGCTTCATATGTTCGTAGGTGGGGCTTTTGGAAGAAAGTGAGTTGTGGGTGTGCAGTACTGGATTAGTCCACTGATTGTTTTAGCATAGCTCTGTGTGTGAATGATGGACTTACTGAAGACTGAATATCCCCCTTGAAAGGGTAGGTTGCACCAGTGGATAGCACCAATCAGCAGGCTTGTGAAATGGAGGGGATAAGAAAGAAAGGAAGAAGAAAGGCTTGTTTCTTCCTGCCGGCGGCCATGCCATGGACTGTTTCTCATCTCCCACCCACTCTGCCCTGTCACCCTGCCTCGAAGACACTGGAATATGGACTAAAATCTCTATAAACTGTGAACTAAAAATAAAGCTTTCCTCTAACTTGTGAGTGTTGGGTATTTTTGCTCAGCAACAAGAAGATAAGTAAGACATGTAGTACAACTCCATAGTGGGTCTATTTTTATATCAAGTGTTCTTATCCAAATCAAAACAAACAAATCCAATGCCAGTAATAAAGCAGTGAAAAAACTGAAGGGTGAGGGATATAGCAAAAGTCATTGTCACTTGCAAACATGTATGAACCTGGACAACATTGTATGTTACGATTTACATCAAACGTCCTTTGAGAGCCCCAGAGGTGGACTTTTGGAAGGTGATTTCATTATGGGGTTTATCATTGACTTGTTATTAAGAATTGAGGACTGTATAGAAGAGAAACATCACTGGGGGGCATGCCCTAAGTGTTTATCTCTCTTCCAGGCTCTTCCTCACCTCTTGTCTGTCATCCCAGGGGTCAATCTACCAGCCACGCCCCCATGCCATGCCAGCTGCTTTTGAACAGCCAAATACACATGAAAACTACAAACTGTGAGCTAAACAAACCACTCATCCCTGAAGTTACAGGTGTTGGGCGTTGTGTCTCATGAAGGAGAAAGTGACTAAGACATTGTATTAAGTGTCCTTCAGAACAAATGCTACATAATTCTCCTTTTGCCAGGAATCTAAAAATAGTTAAATTCACAGAGGCAGAAAGCAGAATGGCTGTTCCTCAGTACTGGTATGGGAAGGGAAAATAAGGAAACATTAGCCAAAGAAGTAAAGAGATTCAGTTGCAAGATGGATGGGACCTAAAGAATAATTATCCAGAGGGTAGATCTTATATTAAGTATTCTTATCACCCACAAAAATAATAAATGAAGAGGTTTTCAGGAAATTTCTGGAGGTGATATATTCAAGGCACAGATTGTAGTTATGTTGCATAGTATATAATTATCTCAAAATTCATTAATTTATATACATTAAATATGTACATCATTTTGTATGGCAGTCTCACCTCCACAAAGCACTTTAAATTAAGTCATTCAAAACATTTAGCACAGTTGCTGGCTGAGAGAAAGGGCACAGAAATGTTACAAACTCATTCTACTTTTGAAGTAAGCTTAGCTCTATCTATGTCAGCTTCTGGTGACTCACATTTCACAGCATTGCACCAGATACATGAATTGTTGAGAGAGAGTGGAGAATAATGAAGACATAGGGCCAGATAGACTTAGAATGGTGCAGATTCATGTTGTAGGACAATTAACCTTTTATTATGTCATTGAGACATGGCCAACTTGTAGCTGGTAACAATCTACACAATATCATAAGAAAACAGTTCATACCAAAGTGCCTCACAGTTTTATCTAAGGAGAAATGTTTACTAAATAGGGACAACCAAAGCAAAGTCTTTTTGAACCAATCTGACTTGGTATAATGATTTAAAACCTTTTAATTATACATTCCTTAGCTAATAGTGGTAATAAGGCAACACAGCTATCCTCAGAAGTGTTCCCTTAGAATATATAAATTTGATGACTCCATGATCAGCAAATTTCCCTGAACACTGAGTCAAGAAGATACAAGACATCAATACACTGCATCCATTGTGGATATTGAGCCCAAAAAGCACCAGGTTGAAGAGGTACTGAAGCAGCTCTATGACACAGACATGAACAGACATTGACCTGAACACCCAATCAGGCCTAATGGAAAGAGAAGATGCATCTCCTGATGAGTGTGTTCTACACGTTGCCAAGAGAACTTCTTGGATCATCTACCCTGAGTACAGCTGGACAAATTTAGATACAACATTTTAATCCTAAAAGTTTTAATATACTGTCAGACACTTGCTAACAAAGTTTACATGAGTTGCATCCCCCACACTCTTAAGGTTAGCTGAGTACATCACCTGGAATTTTTAAAACGTCAGTATGTGTATACTAATGAAGATACGACAGTGTTCTCAGGTTTGTGCACTTCTATACAGATATATGAAGTGTCATGATCCTCATTTGTGTGAGAAAGTTTGCTATGATTATCCAGCAATTTCCAAAAAAGAGTTTAAAATTAGCAAAAACTTGAAAAAAATAATTAAAAAAACAGTGGAAAAAATTACCTTCTTGATTAGTCATTCATTTGAATAGTTTTCAAGATTTTATGATAATGTTTAAAGCATCTACAGCTATATCATGCTGAATGCACTCAATCTTGTACAGTATTTTCATATTTTTTTATTGGTACATGTTTGTACTACATAATGTTTACATTTCTCAAGGGGAATTGCCACACGTACACAATATATCTTAATTCCTTTTTTTATTCCCTTTCTCTTCCCTCCCTCCACTCTCCACCTATCTCTTGATCATTTTCCTTTTTTGGTATGTTTGTGATACATAATGTTTACATTTCTTGTGTTGATAACACATTTCGTGTGTTCATAACACACGTTAATTCCATTTTTATCCTCTTTCCCTCCCTTCCTTCCCCTCTACATCCATCTCTTGATTCCCTTTCCCTTTAAGAAACATCGATCTCTCTACTTTCTATTATCTATCTTTTATTTTGCTTTTTATTTATGCTGTGTGTTTCTCATATAAAAGAAAGCATGCACTATTTGATCTTGTGTGTCTGATTTATTTCACTTAATATTATGGTCTCAAGGTGCCTCCATTTTCCTACAAATGACTCAAGTTTACCTTTATGAAAGAGCAGGACTCCACTGTGTGGAATTATCATATTTTCTTTGTCCATTCATCTGTTGAGAGGCAGCTTCCAAGATTTATTCATTATGAATTGTGCTGCTATAAACATGGAAACTTGGATATGGAAATATCACTGTAATATGATGTTATTAAGTCTTTTGGAATGTTACCTAGAAGATTAATAGCTGTGTCAAATGGCATATCTGGTTTAAGATATTTGGGGGAACTCTCTGTATTGATAATGTTTAAAGCATAAATATTGATTGATAGATTATTAGTCAAAAAAGCCTTTCACATCATTATAACTTATCAATACCCTTAGAAATTAATACTGAGAATGGTGACCATTAAAATTCATTATCCAAATCCCCCAGTCAGGGGAAGCATAATTTACCCATGGTTGTGAAGTACTAGGGAGTGGTTGTGCTGAGTGCTGCTTCTCCAGAGCAAGGCCTCAGTACGAATGCAGGAGCATTGCCACAGGACCTAGGACCGGGTGGGCACTGTACTGTAAGACCCCACATGTGCCTGACCCAGACTTTGGTTCAAACTCTCTTCTTAGCTTTGCCTTCTGACAAACAAGTTTCAGACTGTTTTATGATGGGAAAATTCCCCTGGTCAAATATATATTTGATGCATTCTTAGAGTGAGATTTGAGTAAATCCAAACAAGGACAAGGTATTTCAAGAGAGGTCTGGAGAAACACGCAGTAAGTCGGAGTTCAGTGAAACACTGAATCACTACTTAATGGATAAAGAATATACCACTATTAATAGTTTAGGGGGTCTGAATACTTCTTGATATGGGCAACATATAAATTGTCAAAGACATCTATTTCGGTAGGGTAGAATGCTCTTCTTACAAAATGATTCAAGGATTTGGAGATACGGAATCACCAAACCTTAAAAGGCAGCATCTTTGGCCCGTGACAACTAGATTATATTGAAGTTCTGCAGATGGATAATGAAAAATGAGGCCATTAGCAAACAATGAACGGCTAAGTGTGAAATCCAGAAGGCATCTTCTGTCGCATACAGACTTTTATGTCCTGCAGTGGAAGAGCTGAAAACGCTGAACAACCAACTGGTCTCATCAACTCCGCTAACACAATCTTTACTTCTTTTGTTCCTTTTTCTTTCATAAGTGCCAGCTCTGTATCCTGCATCACAGTGTAAAAGACATCCCTATGTTTGCAAGGTATTTTTTTATTCATATTCATTGGACATTTCCTCTTCTTTAAACAGAAAAGAAAACTTATTTGGCCCACCACTCACCTTGAGCATTCTCTGTAAGAATGCTGTTATCAAGGGGCACTCTGTCTTAACCCCTGAATTGAAAACTGTGTGAAGAAGGAGGTTAATTCGCTTACACCAGCCAGAACACGTTCCAAGTACACAGGCTGGGGAAAATAGCCACAGAGTCACATTCCATTTTACACAAAAAGGAATATATATATATATATATAATGCAATAAAAATAATATATCTTCTTATCATATGAGAAAAAATCTTAGAAACTACAGATGTACTTATATGGCTCTCAAATCTGTGGGTCTCACATAGATCTCAATGAGTGATATCTGTGTACAGTTTAAACTGCCAGAATCAACAATGAATTCCTACAAACAGTCATATATGCACGCATGTACATACACACATACATGCAACATATAAACATCTTATGTTTAATCAATACAATAAAGACTGTTACAGAGTTAAAACTAAGAGTCAATTATTAGATACGATATAGAGAGCAAATATAAAATGATAAAAAAAGAACAGTGTGCTAAATGAAATTCTTCATGAGGCTTTTGACCTTATATAAAAATCTTGGGTAAACTTTCCATACTCAAAACCAACAATTAATAAATATAAAACTAAACATATATGTACAGATAATGAAGTATGTTTAACCACATTTATGAAACATGACCTGTTAATCACATTAGAATTTCCACTAAATGTAAACATTCTTTAAAATAGATATGCAATAAAACATGGTCATGTTTCATGTATGGAAAAACTTTGTACTGGAAACAACAAAAAACTTTGTACTGGAAACAACAAAAATTTGACATTTATAAATCATTTATAAATTTCTCAACATGGGAGTATTTTTTGAAAACACTTCTACCTTAAGAAGCTTAATTAGTAAATGTAAAATAAAATTAATATATTATCTATACTTAAGAAATAGTATATAGAAATAAAGGAATTATTTCTAAATTCTGTTTTTTTATAAGCCACTTAAATTTGCTCTGCAGTATGATAAAATATAAATGTATTGTACAATTAAAAAATTCTCCTCCAGTCCTTTTGTTCCTTGTTTTACTGTATATATAAAGACTCTTTTCCTCTTTGTGACAAGCTTGCAGTTGAATGGGAAGTTCTTTTTTTTTTTTGCACTTGCCAGGCTGGCGCTTGCACCACCACTAAGCTAAATCCCCGGCCCGAGTAGGAAGTTCTTATCTCCTCTTCAAGCCCACTTGAGGTGTAAACTACAAAGACGATGACTATAGAGATGAAAAATTGGTGCTTTGGGGTTGGTATTCTATGTGAAATGATAAGATGATGGAATAATTTTCAGCATAGGCTTCATAGTAAAAGTTATTGAAAGAGAAAGTAGAGTAAAAAAGTTATCATTAATAAACTGTGATCATCATTGCTCGCTACTACTCTATTCACTACTATAATATCTTTATATACTTTATGTAGATTATATAGAATGTAAAAATAGAATTCACTTATTCATATAACAATACAAAAGCATGTAGAAATATTTCCTAAATATCTACCATTATTATCACTGTATTATTAGTTTTCAGTAACAATTGTTTAATACATCATTAGTCCTTTGAAGCATAAACAAATAATTTAAGATAATGAATTAAAAAACAAAATATTTAAATGCCTTATGACTTATAACTAAAATTATTTATATCTACAATGTTCTCTTAATCTCCTAAAGTAACCAAACAACTGAAATAAAAAATGGGCAAAAGTTCTGGAAATACAAGAATAGAATAAAAATTGTAAATAAGTAGATGAAAGTATGCTCAATATATTTGGTCATTATGGAATTGCAAAATAAAACAGTTGAGCATCACTATATGATCAGAAACGCTAGAATCCTAACAATTAAAAATATGCTGATGAGAATGTAGAATCAAAAATCTCTTCTTTGAGGGAATGTAATATAGTATAGCCACATTGGAGTATAATTTACAGTTTCTTAAATAGATGCATATCTTCTGACCATATAATCCAGCAAATACTCATATATATTTATCAAATCATTTGAAAATATATGCCTGTTAGAAAATATCCACACAGATATTTATAAGTCATTTTAGTTATAATTGCCAAAAATTTGCAAAAAGCAAAATGACCACTAGCTCAATGGATAAAAGACTTGCACATTTATTCAATAGAACATTATTTTGCAGTCAAGAAAAATGTGCAATCAAGCTACTAAAATGTGTGTAAGTATATATGAAGCCTACCTAAAAGGCATCATAATATATGATTCTAATTACATGACCATATGTGAAGGACGAATCTATTGAAGGATGGGGGGTCACCATGCATGGGAAGGGAGAAAGGAAAGAATGAGTAGATAAAACCTAGAAGACTTTAGTGCAGTGAAACTTGTGTGTGCTACTATAACTGTGGATATTATAACAGTGGGCATCATGAATTTCCCAAAATCCAAATAACTTCGCAAAATGAAGAATGAATAATTGAGTACACAAGTTTTAAAAAGACATCTAGAAGACCTGAAAGATGACAGAGAAGAACACAGTCCATGACAAGAACACCCAACTTCATTTTAAATGTATAAACACTCTCATTGAGGTTGTGGAGGAAGGAAAAGGTTTTCGCTATGGTCTGAAAGTGTGTGTTCCCACAAGATTTACATGGGGAAATATTCACTCTGAGACAATGGGATTGAAAGACAGAGTCCATGAGAAGATCAGGTTGGAATTCATGCTTATAGAAAAGGCTCCAGAAAGCCCTCTTCTCCTCTTCTAAAATGTGGGGACACAGACAGAAGGTGTCGGTTATGAGCCAGGAAACAAGTTCTCACCAGACATTAAATTTGCTGGCACTTTCACCTTTTGCTTTTGGCCTCCAAAGCTGTGGAAAATCGGTTTTTGTTTCTGAAAAGCTATTCAGTTAGTAGTACTTTATGACAGCAGAGCAAGTGGGCTGAGACCGTATTGGCCTAAGCAATGATGGAAATAAGTAGAGTCTTTAAAGACAAAGTTAATCACAAAACCACTCTCTGCTGCTTTTTAAAAACATTTCCCACTGTGCATGAATCAACATGACTGATAATGCTATACACATATGCTAGCATTGAGCAATTAAATAAATAGATCAGAAATGATGGAGTGAAAATGTACATATGACTATGGGAAGGAGCTTAGAATGAGCTGTTACCAGAAATTATCATTGGTCACATCAGTATGAACGCATATTTAAATTACTATAGATAATAATATTATCCAGAGACATATTCACACTCTGTGCATACACATCCTTTGCTCTATATACACATATCTCATCTCTGTCTATTGAAAACATGAGGAACAGTGGCTCCCAAGTGAAATCAGCAGTTCTGGAACCCACATCTTACTTTCTAATACTGTTCCTCAGGAAAACTGCTGAGGGCCTCTTGGATAAACGACAAATACTTGGATTGGTAAGGGAAATATGCAAAAGCCTGGACTATCTTCTCATGTCATAAACCAGGAAGTTCTAAAAGCAAACAAGCAAACAAAACTAGAGAACCTTGATGGGGATTTCACAAAGGAATGTAGGAGGCTTTTGAAAGAGTTACTCGTGGCCGAAGCTGAAAATGCAGTGGGAGAATATGGTCATATTAGATTCCCATAGAAGGTGAAAGAAAAATGTTCATACCTGATAAATAAATGACTGAATAAATAAATAAACATTGGAGAAGAGTCAAATCCCCCTGAAGGACAAGTTGTGAATAATTTTTGCACTTTCCCTCAAAAAGATAAACCACCTTACCTTACTTATTAAGTGTACATTGTGCTTAGTGATTCCTTCAGAAAATTCCTGATTGAAAAGGTGAAAAATAAGAGTAACTTTACACTGGAGAATCATGACGAAGACTCTTATCTCCAATCACTCATGTTAGTTCGTGATGCTAGTTTGTACTTTTTAAACAAGGTGACCAAAGTGCCACTTGTCCCTCTGGTAATCTTTTCCAAAACAATCAATGTCAACTATGATGACAACAACAGGCAAACACAGGTTGAGGGACACTGCAAAAATTACCTTATTCTAATCATATGCATCTGTGAATGTCCAAAAAATTTACTATCATATATTAAAAAGAATGTAGAATGAACAATTTTAGTTATTCTAGAAATTCATACTAGAATTAACATTTAGTAATTCATTATTAAATCACAATATCAAGAAAGTAATTGAGACTATCACAAATTTAGTTTAGATAACATTTATCAATCATTTCTAATAAAACCAAAAGTCTAACAAAGCTTTGTTAAGTTAATCAAGACAATCAAATTCAAACTCAACAAATATTTGTAATGCTGAATTTAAATACACATCTTTTTATAAAAGTTACTTTTATTTCACATGCTATAATGACTAGCTAGTTGTCATGGTTTGAGTCTAGATGGCCCCCAGCCAAAGCCTCATGCAGTTTTATGTGGGACTTTTTTTTTTTTTTTTGCGGCACCGGGGATTGAACTCACGACTTTGTGCTTGGCAGGCAGGCACTTAGGCCACTGAGCTAGATCCCCAGCCCTTGTGTTTTTGAGACAGGGTCTCACTATGCCATTCAGGCTGGCCTTGAGCTCACTTTGTAGCC
>RJWT010011331.1:0-23412 GCA_004365215.1 Cuniculus paca
CATTCAGAAATTGGGCATTTATAAAAAGGGTGCATTCTTAAGTGATTTGGCATCTTTATTCCATTTATAACCAGTAAAATTTATCTAATAACAGCTGGCTCTTAAAAGTAGTTGCCTAAGCTGGGCATGATGGTATACACCTGAAGTCCCAGCACTCAGGAGTTTGAGCCAGGAGAATTGTTAGTTCTAGGCTAACCTGGGCCTGGGACTTGGCTATACCCTGTGTAAATAAACAGAAAACAAAAAAATTTTTAATTGTCTGGTATCAGCTATCTGCTATATTTATCATGTGTCATTATTTGCATTATAAATTCTGGCACTTGGAGGTTCAAGATTGAAGTTGCCGAAAGAATAAGCAAATTTCTCATTTAGCTGACATCTCCTTTTGGCCTCTTTTGGCATTCTGGGTTTTTGTTTTGTTTTAATGCCTATGAGGAAAGATGGGGAGGATTTAGTTTATAAGGTGGTACTTACTAGAGAATGCATGGTTCTCCAACATTGGGGAGCTTCAGAAAAGATGGCAACAGTAAGGAGTTTCATTGCATTTATTCAGCCTGAAACTAAAACAAATAAAAAAAGGAAACAGCTTATTCCTGTTATTTTGACTTCCTCTTATTGTGTCTTCCTTGCATGTGTGGGTCTTGTGATTTGGGATTAATCAGAGGTTATTTCTAGTTGTCCCTATAAAGAGGGGAAGCAAAGGAAGTAAAAAAGGTTGCTTCTAAAACTAAAACCTATGGTGTACCATTTAGTATATCAGCTCAGCCAGGTTTAAGAATAATTTGGAAAGCTGGGTGTGGTGGCTCGTGCCTGTAATCCCAGCACTTGGGAGGCTGAGACAGGAGGATTGTTTTGAGTTCGAGACCAGCCTGGGCTACAAAGTGAGCTCATTGTCATCCTGAACTACATAGTAAGACCCTGTCTCAAAAAGACCAAAAAAAAAAAGAATAATTTGGGAGACAGGAGGAAACCACTTTGTATGTTTGATGAAAATCTTTCTGGAAAGGAAGCATTTATAGAGTTGGGAATTTTATTATATGGAAAGTTATTTCTTTAGAAAAACTTATATGCACAAGATTTTCATCGCAGCATTGTTTAACAGTATTGGAAATCTGCAGACAGTATAAATATTTGTCAGTAAAGTGTGGCTGCATAACCTAGTGCATCCTTACTGTGGAATATTACATAATTTTGAGAGAAGGAAAAGCTATGTACTGTCTTAGAAAGATCTCTTAGACAATAAATGAAAGTAAGTTGTAGAAGAGAATAGTGTCTATATAATCAAGTTTTTTATAAACTTATGTGTATACTTTGAAATAGGCTGAGAGGATAACTTGCACAGAAAACTTTTAGAAAGGAAAGATAGATTAGGTTTATATTTCAGCTTTATATAGTTAAAGTTGTTTTTGTTTTTGTTGTGGGGGATTGAACCTAGGGCCTTGCATGTGAGGCAGACATTCTATCACTTTCAGTGCTATATTAATTTTAAAATACAGTTAAGGAAGTGGAGACAGCATAGCATGCCAAGGGAAATCATGAGCTTGCTGTCTTCTTAACCCAAATTTTTTTCTCAAAAGAGCAATGAATAAATCTCTTGTTGTTTTCAAATTCTGTTTTGTATAGGGTAATTGAATTTATTCTTTCGATTTAGATTCTTTCATAGGTCATAAACTCAAACTAAATGAAACTCACAGCATATACGTGAGCAACTACATGATTAAAATTTTATGAAATTTTGTTATCACAGTAGGAGACCTACAACCCTTTAAAAGTACTTTCCCCTTGCTGGGCATGGTGTGCACACCTGTAATCACAGCACTCCAAAGGCTGAGGCAGGAGTCTTGCTGCAAGTTCAAGGCCAGCCTGGGCTACATAATGAGTCCAAGAGCAGCCTGAACAGCATAGTGAGACCCATCCTCAAAAAAAAAATAATTTTCCCTCCTTTAGTTTCATATGAGTTCATAATATTTCAGTGCTTATCAGCAGCAAAGTATTTTGTGCTTCAGAAATACAACTCCACTCAGTGTGTTCTAAGATATATATTACTTAAAACATTTTAAAAAGAAACCCATACCTAACATGCTGTTTGTTCAACAAGATTGAATTCCTTAGTTGAAATGAATAAGGGATTATGTCATTGAATTAAGAAGTCTCTTCTTGATTGGAAACTTACAGAAATTTTTCGTTTACTTCATAAGACATTCTTTTCCTGTATCATCATATTCCAAGATGAGTTAATGTGCTGACTGTACCCTGGATCCTGTCTTTCCCTATTTTTTCATGACCTTACTCTATTTGTTACTGCCTTCTTAGCATTTCAGTTTCTTTCTATATGCTACCTCTTGTCTTCAGCTCAGAGCACATTTGGACCTGTCTCTCCATTCTGTTCTTTTTTCGGTTTTGTTTTGTTTTGTCTTGTCTCGTTTTTGTACCGGAAATTGAGCTCAGGACCTTGAGCTTGCCAGGCAGGCGCTGTGTGGCTGATCTATATCCCCAGCCCCTTGCGTTCTGTTCTTTAAAATGAGGAAGACTCCTCTCAGTCCTGCTTTTATTCTGAGATACTCCACCCTCCTCTTTTTACATTCAGATATTTAAATGCCATTTGTGCTCCCAATTTTTTGCCTCTCATCTTTCACTTTTTGTTTTTAATACTCTCTTGAAATTTCCTCTCTTGAAGTTACATCCTCTGATGGCTTTCTTCTTTTTCTCTAGTGTTGGGATGGAACCAGGGCCTGACGAGTGCTAGGTTCTCCCAGTGGCTCCTTGTGATTAGTGTCTATCTGACCTTTCATCAGTACTTGACACTATTGACCAGCTTATTTCTGAAACTTCTCCCTTGGCTTCAGGGCTACTCTTGTTTCTTCTCAGACCTTTGATGCCTTCTGTGATGGTATAAAATATCCTTAACTGTGACTCCCATGGCACACTGTTCAAGATCTGTCATGTGCTTTTCATAACCATATTGTAATAGTGTTTGTCTCTTGCCCTTTAGATTTTTTTAAGCTCCTGATGGGCAGAAACCATAATGATACTGATTTTTTTGTTTTTTGAATTTCAAAAAAGTCTGTGTCTTCAGTCTCTCATCCCCTCTTGGTTTCCATAAGCAGCAATTCTTATACATGTTTGCATGTATTCTTATAAAGTATACCTTGCTTTGTTATAAATGGTATTGTGTTATGTAACTCATTCTCTCCATACCTTTTTTGTTTTGTGACAGTCTTGCTATGTAGTTCCAATTGGCCTTGAACTCACTGTGTAGCCCAGGCTGGCCTCAAACTTGCGGCAGTCTTCCTGCCTCAGCCTCCCAAGTGCTGGGATTACAGGCATGTGCCACCACACCCAGCTCTGTTCTCACTTTATGCACTTACTGTGTCTGAGGTCTGTCAAGCTGCCATGTTTGCACATAATCTGTTACTTCTACCTGCTGGGTCATCCACACTTCACAGTATACATTTATTTTAACTGATTCCCTTATGTAGCTTTATATCTATACCCAGCATATTGCAATGATACCTAATATGTTTTGAATATGTTAGTTGAATGAGTATTGCATAAGCATATTCACCAGGACTCTCCTTAGCCCCAACTCATTTTACCCTATTCATTCTCTTGGGAAGTCTCATTAGTTCCATTGGTTTCAACAGGTGATTAACACCTACATTTGTTATTTTTCTCCCATCTCTAGATCATAGATTTAATGACTCAGTCTCAACATCTTTCACTAAAGTCCATTTATTCTGTGTTTTCTGTTTTGTTTAATGGCATCACCAGTATTCAGTCACCCAAAGTATGTGTGTTTTTCTTCACTTTCTGTGTCTAACAAGTGTCCAACTCTATTTGTTCTACCTCTAGAATATCCCTTAAATATACTCTCCTCCCTTGTATGTTTTGAAGTTAGACCCTAACAGCTCCTCCATTGATAAGTGGATCTACCTTCTTACTGATACTGTTTCTGGTTTACACCAGATTTGGAGCCTAGTTATCATTAGTATCATTCAGTTTACTGTTTTATATTGGTTGGTTGGTGGTTGGTTGATTTATGGTGCTGGGGATTGAACTCAGGTCCTTCGCACTGAGCTGCATCTACAGTCCTTGTAATTTTATTTCAAGACAAAATCTTGCCAAGTTTCCCAGTCTGGTCTCAAATTGTAATTCTCCTGCCTCAGCTTCTTGAGTAGCTGGAATTACAGGCACGTACCACGACAACCAGTTTCAGTTTGATCATTTTTCTCTTACATTTTTTATAGCTCCTTGCAACCTATGAAATTTAGTTTAAAGGCATTACTAAGACATTTACAGACTGGCTTAAACCTGCTCTCTTTTCCTGTCAGTCTGTGTCAGCTAGAGTCTAACCTCTAGACCACATTATGCACTTTGATACTTCCACAGCCTTGTTTGAACTGTTCCCTTTGTTTAGAATATCATTTTCTTTTCCTTCTCCATCATACATAGAACCCCTCACCTAAGTGTACTCAATAGTTTTGTCAAACTGAACCATATAAAATGTAATTTCTCTTTCAGTTGTCTGCACTAGGTTAGTAATAATATGAGAATGTATTCATTCTGACAAGCATCTCACGTTACAGGGGTTTTTCTATTTTATGCCTAGTTGATTCCCTCAAATGTAAGCTGCATGAATTGGCACATACTTAAATCTTGTACTCTACTGCATCCTGAGTGTCTAGAACATAGTACTAAGTACTTAAGAAGTATGGGCATATTGGAAAAATGAGTTCACACCCTTTGAGTCTAACTTGAAGATTCAAAATAGGTTGTCATTTATTAATTCATATGCTTTAGAAGAGAGACAACTATAATAATAAAGTTTTATAACTTTTATTGTTAGTTTGCATTCAGTTATATTATTTACGTTTCACACTGTGTTTACATCTCACCCTGTGTTTGTTCTTCAAGACAGGAAATCACTGTTTTGTGTTTGTTTCTATATTTGTAGTAAAGGGCATCAGCACAGGAGAAGTGGCATATGCTTGTAACCCCAGATGCTCAAGGGGCTGAATCAGGAGAATTATAAACTTCAGGCCAGCCCAGGCAACTTGGCAAGACTGTCTCAGAGTAAAACTCCGAAGTACTAGGATGTCTCAGGAGTAGAGTGCCCTTGGGTTAAATTCCTAGTACTAGATGGGATAAAAAGGACACCAAACAACTGAGATATGTCCTTGTGCACAGTGTTTTACCCCTGTAAAGAAAAAAATTTAATACTCCACTATACTGTATTTTAGTTGTTAATTGACATTTTATCTTGGTAACCTTTCCTACCAAACTGAGATATAATCATCTCCATTCACTGACCAGTTAGTCAGTAAGAGATTTATGATTGTCGGGAAAAAATGTACAAAATTTTTGCTTTTTTGACCAGGGAAGAAGGTACTAGGGATCAAATTCAGGACCTTACATATGTGTTACATATTAAATTAAGCTATACCCCCCAGTCCTACAGTATTTTTTAAAAGTAGTACAGTGTTGCTTATCTTTATCTCTCTAGATAGATTTATAAAAAAAAAATACTATTTCCCAGACTCTTCAGCTGAAGATTTCCGTAAACAGAAGACTGAATTACATACATCTGGTATCTTTCAAAATATATTTACTTCTCTCCCATTTCTTGTTTTTATCTGGTATTTGCTTTGGAGGGTAGTTTTCTCTTTCACAAAACACTCATCATCATTTTCTCTCTTTGCTTGCCAAAGTGATACTCTGAGTTCTGAGTTCTTTTCCTTTTGAAATGACTTTTTAGTCTCTTGTCTTCTTGTCTTGTCTTGTCTTGTCTTGTCTTGTCTTGTCTTGTCTTGTCTTGTCTTGTCTTGTCTTTCCTTTTCTTCCCTTTCCTTTCCTTTCCTTTCCTTTCCTTTCCTTTCCTTTCCTTTCCTTTCCTTTCCTTTCCTTTCCTTTTCTTTTGGTATCTTCCATTTATAGGACAAATGACTGCCATCTCATCACCAGATTAGACAGCTCTAAAGAAAGAGTGCTAAAACAGTCTCTTTTAAATGTTTAGCATATACCTAATTTTCCTGTTTCTCGTGGAATTAAAATAAGAATAGGATCTTGGTTATCCCATTCTTGTTCTGTGATTTATAAATTTTCCTCATGGTGTTATCATCCATCAGAATAAAAAGGAAGAACTAGTATCACAAAAGATAGCTTACTGTTTTCTGAGCTGCATATGTCAGGTTCATTTAGTACACATTTTTTAGTACTGGGGATTGAACACAGGACCTTCTCACCAAATTACATTCTTGGATATTTTATTTTAAGACAGAGTCTGAGTAAGTTGCTCAGGCTGGCCTTGAATTTATGATCTTCCTGCCTTAGCCTCCCAGAGTGAGTACATTTTTACTGTGTTGGTAAAGGCATTCTCAGGTGGTGATTACTTAAAACTAATAATAGCAATAGACAGGAACATTTATTCTGTGTTTTTGGAGTGAATTGTTGCCTAATTCTGAAATCAAAAGTAAACCCAATTAAATCGTTTTAAAAAAGAAAAACAGGAGCAATGGTCAATTTTAGTTTGCTTGATTTTGCCATATGCTTGGTGCCTTGCTATAAGTGAGAACCATTGCCAGTTTACATTTAAAGTCATCATTAAACACTCCACACACACGCCTTAGATTTTCAGTCTTGGCTTCTTTGTTCTTTCCTCAAGAAGCTTCCCTAATTTGGAATCCTAATCTACCTGAAACACTGCTGGCCGAAACTGAGTAACTAGTTACCTTCCTTTACATAAAGCTACAGTGACAGTAGAAATTGCCACCTTCCCTGTCTCTGATTGTGACATGGAGCCTGTTCTTTCTCTCAGTCTGTCATTACAGAGAGTTTTTTCTACCTTCTGTCATTAGAGTGCATGATTATACTCTCCTTGCTTCTGTCTACCTGCCCTGATACCCTGCACTCATGGTAATGTGGCTGTCAAAACTATTCAAACTATTACTTGGCCCCTTTTTCATTCTATCCTGTCTCTACATTCCCCTGACTAACTCTCATCCCCAAAACTTCTATTAGTTTTTTGAGACAGGGTCTTGCTATGTCGTCCAGGCTGCCCTTGAACTCACACCAGTCCTGCTTCAGCCTCCCAAATGCTGGGATTACAGGCATGCAACAAAACTTATTATTAAGGCTGGACGTGGTGGCTCACACCTATAATCCCAGCACTCGGGAGGCTGAGACTGGCGGATCGTTGTGAGTTCCAAATGAGCCTGGGCTACAAAGTGAGCTCAAGGCCAGCCTAAATGGCATAGCGAGACCCTGTCTCAAAAAGACAAGGGCCAGGGATCTAGCTCAGTGGCCTAAGCACCTGTCTGGCAAGCACAAGGTCATGAGTTCAATCCCCAGTGCCGCAAAAAAAAAAAAAAATTTATTAATAAACTTCTAAATGTGAACACTTTCTACTTCCTGCTCAAGCTAAGGACCCACCCCGCTTTGTCACATCTTAAATTTGAGCAGCTTGTTTCTTGCCATGTTTCCTTGGAATCTGTAATTTAAGAGCCTTACCTCAAAGAAATTAAAGACCCATCTCACTTTTAGCTTCAACACACCCTCTACAGAATTCCCTAACTAAAGGAAGAATTTAATGAGCCTTCTTATAGTGCTGGTGATTGAACCCAGTACATCATGCAAGCTCTACCACTGAGCCACATCTTCATCCAGTGATCTCTTTTCAATATTTTAAGCAAGTTTCTACACTATTTGTTAATACATAGTAAGTTAAAGAGCCTAAGTACATCTGTAATAAAGAAGTTTTTCAAGTTGATAGGATTAAGTTAAGGTAACACACACAGTCTGGTCTAGTTCACACTGTGCAACACTTCACAAACAGCTTTGGGTAATGCGCCTACCCCCAGCCTTACGGTGTTTCCTGTGATTCATTAGCTTGCTGATAGTCCCATTTATCTGTCATAACCCACCCACTTCCAGGGTTTGCCTTTTCCTTCCTATTTCTTTTGAGTGTAAAGTTTGAGTCTTAGAAAGTTCTGATCACATAAATTGTACTTGGTGTTCCTCTAAACATTAATGATATCATTTAAAGAACATTTAACCATTAGAGACTGTTGTTTATTACTGGAATTAGGCCTATACTTGTCTGGCGGATTTTAAGCTCTTTGAGGAGAGGGGACTGCATCTTAGTCCCATGTCACTGATTGCTTAGCCTACATATACTACCCAACAGACATTAGTATTCAGTGAAAGCCATGTCCACCATGAATATCCTTATGTCCAGAAAATCTTCCCAGACTTCTCCAGTGCTATTTTGATTGTTTAACCTTGGTTACAGAATTGGAGATATTTTGGTTGGTTGGTTGACTTGCTGCACCAGAGATTGAATCTTGTGCTTGCTTAGCTAGAGTTTTCCTACTGAACTACATCCCTGGGCTTTCTTTTGTTTGTTTGTTTGTTTGTTTGTTTGTTTGTTTGTTTTGTGTCAGGATCATGCTAAATTGCCCAGGCTAGTCTTGAATTTAAGATCATCTAGCCTTAGCCCCTCAAATTGTCAAGATTACGAGTATGTGCCACTCTGCCCAACTCATGTATATTTGATGTTAGACCAACCTCTCCTATTTGTAAATTTTTATAGCATTTGTTGGTTTAAAAAAAAACAGTAATACTGATTATCACTTCTATTTGAGTGTATCTATTTATCATAGTTTAAATTGTATTAAATAAAAACAGACTCAGGAGTCAGGTATCTTGGATTCTTCAGTTTATTTTAGTGTTTTTAAAACTTTTTTAAACAGTAAACACATGGTGAAAAATAGACTGCTTTGTGACCCAGCAGACACACTAACACCAGCGTGCACACACAAACACATGCATACGTGCACAAACCTGTATTCCTATTTTGGCAGAAATTTCCTTGAAACAGGAGTCACCCTATAACAGTCAGTGCTTTGCAGTGTTTTCTAGTTTTCTGTTCTATTTTGTTTCTTTGGAATTTTTTGTTTGCTTGTTTGTTTTTGCGGGGCTAGGGATTGAACAACTGCTGGGCAAGTGTTCTACCACTGGACAACACCCGCAACCCCTCTGTGTCATTCTTAAACTACTGATCAAGACTTAATAAATTAAAATTCATTTCTACAAAATTATGAGGAATGTCTTCTTGCGTGTTACTCATTCAGCTAACATTCAGTATTTTGTCTTTTACTTTTCTTCTCCCTTAGTTAGGTTTGTGACCTTGAGAAAGTTCACCTTACTGCTGAAACGTGGAGATGCCAGCACACACCTGTAATCCCAGCTTGTCAAGAGGCTGAGACTGGGGGGTCACAAATTTAAGGCCAGCCTGAGTAGTTTAGCAAGGCCCTGCCTCAAAATGAAAAGGGCTGAGTCAGTTGTGTTGTACACACCTATACTCTCAGAGCCCTGGGAGACAAGCAGGATGGCAAGTTTGAGCTCAGCCCAGTCATCTTAGTGATTTAATGAGACCCTGTCTCAAAATGAAAAAATAAGAAGGCCTGAGGGTGTAACTCACTGTGAAGGTCTTGGGTTCAATTCCCAGTACCACAGAACAAAACAAACAAAAAAGTGCAGATGTTAGAGATGTGCACTTAGACTAAATATGTGAGACCTCAGGACACTGCTTGGCAGATAGTAAGCGCTTGAGTGTCAGGGCCCCTGGTGTTTCTGCTGTTGCTATTACTAAAATTACTTTGATTTAAGCTTCCTATCTCTCTCAAAAACACAGTTTATAAAGCAAATACTATATATAACTTAATTTTCTCTTAAATTTTCATTATATATATATATATATATATATACACACACACACACACGCACTTTTTTTTTTTTTTTTTCGGTTTTTGGTTTTTGGGTTTTTTTGTTGTTGTTGTTGGTACTGGGAATCAAACTCACAACCTCACACTTCCAGGCAGGTGCTGTGCCTGCTGAGCTATATTCCCAGCCCATATTTGTATTTTTTTAACTGGAGTTGTAATTTAGAGATGGCAAAATGCACAGATATAACTATTCAGTACAATGAGTTTTGACAAATGCACACATCCACGTAATCTACACAATGTTTTTAATAAAAATAAGTAAATAATACTTTTTAAATCTTTATGCTCAGAGTATTCTATTTCAGTTCATTTATTCATTCAGTATTATTGAATTCTTACATTTTCATGTCCACCTCAAAAAGAATTCATGTGGACTCAGTTCAGAATGTATAAGTAACTTATTTCAACCACATTCCTAGGTTGCAAAAAATAAAACAACAACAAAAAAAACTGGACATGGTACACACTGGTAATCCAGCTATTCAGGAGACTGAAGCAGGAGGATCATAATTCAAGGCAGCGTGGACCGCTGAGCCAAGACTGTTGTCTCAAAAATAAAAAGGGCTGAGGATGTAGCTCAATAGTATTTTGATGTTCTTTTTTTTTTTTTTGTAGCAGGAATTGAACTCACGACCTCATGCTTACCAGGCAAGTGTTTGAGCCACTGAGCTAAATCCCCAGCCCCTGTGTAGCTCAGTAGTAGAGTGTTTGTCTAGCAAACTCAAAGTCCAGAGTTAGTCTGCACTACCACATAAAAAAAAATTGTATCATTTTCCACAAAGTTTAATTTAAATGAGGCTAAGTCTCTCTTACCAGTATTGTCAAATGTTATAATCTAGTTCTTTATCAACAAGTAAAAACAAACTTCAGAACAGAGGAACTCACATAATATTGTCATCTTTGATGTGTATAGTTGTGCTTTATTTCCAGTTGCTCTGCTTTTCATAGTTCATCAAGGACTTTATGGTATGCTCGATCTTGTCTATTACTTGGCAGTTAACAGATTTAGCTTGTATGTGAAACTGATTTCTTTTAACATGCCTTTGGTAGTATTAATAGAAATAATCTTGGAATTGTGTTTTTGGTTGTTTTTTGTTTTTTGTTTTTTTTTTGTCTTTGGTCCTTGGCATAGAAGCACTCAGATTTTCCCTCTGGTCCTAAGGCTTGAACCCAGGGCCTGATGCATGCTGGGCAGGTGCTGTACTACTGAGAGTGCCCAGGCTGACCTCATGTAATCCTATTGTTCAGCCACCTGAGTGACTGGGATTACAACTGTGTGTCATCATGCCGGGAACATTTCGATTTTTTTAAGGGCCCACAGTGTTAATAATGCTGTTTATTTTCAGAAGTGTCACTTAGAATTGTCTCATCAGTGGCAAAAATGCATGTTAACCCAATGCGAGTACTAGCCTAAGTCTTGAAAATAAAAACGTGTAGCTTAGTATAAGGCCCCAATGAAGTGGAAACACTTCTCATGTGGGTGATGATTATCTAAAGAACAGAAAGATTGACTTCTTGCTTTAAAATTGGAATGTACTTACGTATTCATCGTGCACATATTGTATTGGGAAAGAGGGAAGAAGTGACTGTTTCTTTTTTAAATTAGTAATAACACAGCTGAGACTTTTGGAGAGCAAGTATGGGAGATTCCAAGGATATTATGTGATTTTATTTTAAGTTTTGGTAGTGGTATGTTTCATTCAGACTGTGACAGTAAAAATAAATGAGTAATAGATGACTAGTGTGTTTTGTCTGCTGTGATAATACCCTCTATTATTGAATCTGTCCAGCCAGGCAATTATTTTCCTGTTCTCTGAAATTAAAGACCATCGTGTTTTCTGATAATTTAGGTTTGTCAGCTCAGCTAGTGAACACTGTCATTGTCATAAAAATAGTGAAATTGCAAGAAATTGATTTTAGCTCTATCACTAAACTCCCCGTGTTCACGCAAAATTTCTTCTGAAACAGCTGAAGTATCATTAACATATTAAAACTCAGCCTTGATAGCTTTGAGTATAGGTTTTTAAATTACAACCTGATAAATAAATGTTACTGGTAACATGTCCAGTCACCTGCCTTCTGGTAAGCAGCTCAAGATAACCGCCAGTGATTCCTGCCTTCAGATGGTCACACCCTTGTGTAGTCTGTTCCCACAGCACAGGTTTGTCTGTGTCGGCAGGAGAACACATCACAAGTAATGGTGTGTTGCTTCGAAGGTTGGGTTGTAAAAGTCACAGACATACCTGTCCTGGTTGCTGGCATGCATGTCTCTCCCTGTGTCTCTTTATTTGCTCTGTGGGAAGCTGGCACCTGCAGAGAGCCAAGACCTGTAGCAACAGTCCATCAGCAATCCCCAGAAGTGGACCTCCAGCCCCAGTCCTGGCTTCACATCACTACAGCCTCGTAAGACGCAGAGTCAGAACCACCCAGCTAAGCCCCTTCTGACTGTCAGATCTATGAGATGAAAATGTTTATTAATTAAGACGTTTGGTGGCGATTTGTTATGCAGAAATAGACAACCAATATACATCTCTACCAAGCTCTTTAGCAGAGCTCTTCAAATTTTAACTTCTGGTTTTGGTTACTGTTATTATTTGTATTAACAAATTCATTGAACCTATAATTCTATACAGTTGAGATGACTGAATCATTAAATGGTTGAAAAATACCATATTTCATCTTTATTTTCCAAGTGTTTGATATAAAAAATACAGATTTAGACTTCACTTGCCCTATATTTGACCCCATATTGAAGGTTCTTAAAAGAATTGCCGTGAGACAGGAGCCTTTTTCATCTATAGGCGAAGCTGCCTGTTTTGCATAACTAGTAATTACTGAGCAAGTGACTATGGAATTACTATGAAATACTTCAAGAGAAAATAGACAGCCTAACAATTGTTCCTAGGCCACTCACTGAAGAAGCTTCTTGTCTATTACTTGTAACTCTGATGCTTATTAATTATACAGGATAATGATAGTGTGGGTTTTAAAAGTCATATTTTCAGGGTTAACTATATACTATATAACTATACCCAGGAGACAACTTCTCAGCAGCAGTCCCAGTGTCAAGGTTATGAATTGTAGACCCAGCTCCTACCTCCCACCCTGCTTTCTTCATGGTGTTGTAAAAAGGAAAGATCATTTCTTTAAAAAGTAAGGTTTAAGCCGGGCGTGGTGGCTCACGCCTGTAATCCCAGCACTCTGGAGGCTGAGACAGGCGGATCGTTGTGAGTTCGAGACCAGCCTGGGCTACAAAGTGAGCTCAAGGCCAGCCTGAACGGCATAGTGAGACCCTGTCTCAGAAACACCAGGGCCGGGGATCTAGCTCAGTGGTCTAAGCACCTGCCTGGCAAGCGCAAGGTTGTGAGTTCAATCCCCGGTGCCGAAAAGAAAAAAAAAAAAAAAAGTCAGGTTTATATTTTCTATTTCCTTTTTTCCTGCTGAACTAATTTCAGTACTAATAATCATTCCTTTACCAATATTTACCACACAGACATAGTTATTATGGATAAAAAATGTGATAGTTAAATGGTATTCCAACTGCTTTTAGACTTTCCTCTTGCTTCCTTTGTCAAAGCATTTTTCTTCTAAACATGGATTTTTTTAAAAGATATTAATAGCTACAAGTAGATATTTTCATTGAATCTTAGGTTATCAATCTCATGTTTTTAATACCTGAATTTAAAGAAACAGATATTCTTGATGAAAGGAATACATTATTGTTTGACACCATTGCTTTTGAAAATGTAACTAGCTTTTTAATTTTGCTTTCACAACGATGTAAAAATAGCTATCAAATAATGAATATCAAATAAAAATGGCTCAGGAATTGATCCTTTTTTCCTTCACCCTAAATGGACTAGCAGCTATTTTGAAATTTTAATGATAAGAGCTGGGGATATAGCTCAGCAGCATAGCACCTACTTAACAAGCACAAGGTTGTAAGTTCCATCCCTAGTACAAAAAAAAATTTTTTTTTAATGATAATTTCCTTTTTAATTTAGACCTGAAAAAAATAGATTTCTGTTTTGGACTCTTCCTGTCTTCTTCTCATTTTAATTCTCATTCTCTCTCTCTGTCTTTGTCTCTCTGTCTCTCTCTTCCTCTCATAATAAGGTTATAAAGGTGGTTTATTAGTAACTTAAAGAAAAAACAAGTACTAGAGATGTAGCTCACTGATTGAATGCTTGCCTAACATATACAAGGCCCTGGGTTTGATCCCTAGTGTGCATGCGCATGTGCACACACACACAAAGTTCATTTATATTTCGACTATACAGTATCATCCAGATACTCCAATAATGTTGTAACTTAGATGATTGTAGTGAAGCCAAAAGTAAAGCTCAGGGATTCTAACTCTGCTTTGAACAAATCTGTACAGAAGACTAAGGGATCTCTAGGTTATAAGTCGGCCAGTTAACAAAGAAGGCATCAGATTCCTTAGCTCTAAAACACAACGCTGTGTTAAAGAAGCCCCATATTTCGTTATTTTTCACCTTGAGAGTTCTTTTAAATTAAAACATAGCCATTGAATTTTTAATCTCCCTTACCTTTTCCACACTCAGCTTTTAATAGACTCCTGTTTGTGGGTGTTGGTGAAAGAAAACATGACTAATGAAATTGGTCTGAAAAATAAATAAATAACACTGGGCATGGTGGCACACCCCTGTAATCCCAGCACTCAGGAAAGAAGATGGCTGTGAGTTTGAGGCCAGCTTGGGCTACAAAGCGAGTTCAAGGCCAGCCTGAACTGTATAGTGAAACTGTCTCAAAAAGACCAAAAGAAAAAGAAAAAAGAATAACAGTAGTTTTCATAACAAGATTTAGCTTGAAAACTAAGTACTTTGCTGTGATTTTTGAGCATTTTCCCAACCCTGTGTCAATGCTTTATTTTTTTGTGTTGTAAAATATTTCAAGAGACTTTTCACTGTCTATGTAATAATCATTAATATCATTCTCTTAACCTACATTTACTATGTAGTGTTCATATGAAGTAGTATGTATTTCTGGAGAGGGAAGTCTTAAGAATCTCTTTTCTATTACCTCCTGATCCTTGGACCTTTGACTTGGCATGTAGGCTCAAACCCCTGAACCAGAGTCCAAACACCAGGCTGTATCCTGTCTTACCTTCTCTCACTCCCCAAGCTCACCAAGCCCTGAAGGAGGCAGAAAGGAGGCTGGAAGAGAGCAGCTGAACAAAGACTCAAAAAGGAAGCAGAATTTGGCTGCAGGTAGCAGGAATTTTGTCTGACCCACTGGTCATGAGTGTCCCCCCACCCCATTTACCTTTCAACAGTCAAGCGAAGTTCCCTATCTACAAATCACAAATAGTTCTAGGTTGTAATACTTATTTTTAGCATTCTTTATATATCTGCTGGTACCTTGCTAAGTACGTGAACTCATAAAATTGTCATGCTTAATATTTCGTAAATGCAAATAACATAACAGAAAGAAAAGGTAAGACATACCTGCTGGTAGTAGAAGACACAAGCAAAGACAGTAATCGTGGTAGTTAAGAACATAGACTTTTTCAGCCAGGCTGCCTAGGTCTAAGTCCTAATTCCAATAGTTTGCTAGATAAGTAACCTAGAACAAAGTTACTTAACTTCTGTAATTTGTCATCTACAAAGTGGAGATGATTAGCTGTGGCTTACAGGGTTATAAAAACTAAGTAAGTTAATGACTACAGATGCTTTAAACAGTATCTATTGTAAGGTTCCATATAAGTATTTGTACTTGCTAATATTGTACCATGCTACCTTTCTGATGTTGTTTCTGTACTGGGAAGACTCAATCCAATTTGTAGTCAGTAGATTACATTTACACTAACACTACTGACTACTAAATAGCAAATTTCACTCCTCAGTAGTTTTAAAAAGCAAAATACTTACTTTTTTTTTCTCTTTCCCAGGCCCAACACAGAGACACTTTCATTGAAGAACGCTATGGAAAGTATAACATTAGTGATCCTTTAATGGCTCTGCAGAGAGATTTCGAAACACTAAAAGAGAAAAATGATGGTGAAAAGCAGCCAGTCTGCACAAATCCACTGTCTATTCTTAAGGTGGTGATGAAGCAGTGTAAGAACATGCAGGAACGCATGCTATCCCAGCTGGCTGCTGCTGAGAGCAGGCACCGAAAGGTAGGTTCAGCCCAGTCAATGCGTTCTACCTACATCCTTGTAAAGACTGAATGGTGCCTGACACTTTCTTGTCAGCTGCCAGTTTTCACAGTAATTCTACTTGGGAGGATCATAGGTAACAAAAAGCTCTCAGCCCACCTAGGAGCCAGGAGATACCCAAAAATAAATAAATAAATAAATTGCAGATTGTTCCAAATGTTAAATTTAGAGAATGTGCCAGACACATTAAGATAAAATTCTTCCTTGATGTATCATTCTAGAACACTTCCTATTTTTTTTTTTTAGCTCTGATCATCCATACTTTGGCAAGAAACTGAAATTTAACCAACTTGTGCTAAACAGAGGGTTCTTTATTTGCTTGCTTAAGTGATAAATAGAAAGATGAATAGGTTTTTAAGAAAATCTATATCCCAGAGAGAGAGACAGAGAAAGAGAGAAAGAAGAGAATTTACCTGACTATAAACACACAAACCAATTGATTATTTTCATTTATTCCTAGTTTGAGTTTCATTGTATTTTATTGCTCATGAAACCATAAGCAGTCTCGATAGTTGTTTACCTTAAAATTCTTCTACCTCAACAAAAGGGATTTCTATTCTGAAAGCTCCTAAATTAGGATGCTTTCCTCTAGCTCATCTTACTGGAATTTTGGAGTTTGTGAATTTGTTTCCCACCTTGTCATTTGCTGCTCATGTTTGGCCTGAAAAGATGTTTGGTTGGAATCTTCAGTTTAAAAAACCATCACTTTAGATTTATACCAACAAAGAGGGTATCAGTGCATTTTGTAGGGAGCATTTTAATTAAAAAATTTAAATAAACAGCTGCAAGATTTGGTAGACTTTAGTTTACTTTTATGATTATCTGCCGTAAAGCCATCTGCTGAAAGCACATCTGATAACTTGCCTCTGAGCTCGTGTTGCTTGTGATCCTTTCCTTCCCTTCACAGTCTTAAATCAGTGGTGGCAAAGGTATGGCACATGTGCTGCAGTGAGCTGTTTATATCACAGGAAACTCTTGGCAAGTTCAGGATCACTGGTCTAACCTTTCACCGTGGTTGGGACACAAGTGTTCCACAAACCCCAGAAAATATACAAAATGTCAAAGGTTTGTGCATTTTTATAGAAGATGTATTTTTTCTGTAGCCAAATTCAAATTCTCAGAAGTTGCCTAAAGACCTAAAAAAAGTTTTAACGTCTGCTCTGAAGCACCTGCCACCTCCACATGCCATTCTTTGGGGCCCTGCAAGGACAAAATGACTCCTTTCCTGTATTAAAGTAGTTGCCACCCCTCCAGCCTCTCTCCTTCTTTGAAATATTATGAAAATTTTTTGCCTGCTAAAGTCTGTCTTTTCATTCCATTTCTGTCATTTTAAAGGGCTCTTGAGAGAGGTCATGACTTACTACCTTTAGCCAAAAGCCTTTCTGTTAAATTTAAATTTTTATTGTATTTTTAAATCAGAAGGAAATACATCAAAACACTACTTTTATATTTAAAGGATAGTTTCATATCCCAGAAAATTTTCTCTCTATTCATAAAATTTTTATGAGGAAAAATCATGAGAAATTGCTGTTAAGATAACAATGCTTTTTCTCCGGAGGTCTGGGCCAAGGCACATCCAAAGCATGAGCAGATGCTGCTGAGTAATCCATTGCCATTCAGAATATTGCGTTCTTATAGGCATATTATGTGGAAAATGTCCTTTGAGGTTTGTATTCTCCTTAATATTAGGCTTCACCCTTTGGCACCAGGATAAGTGGAATAGGAGTAGGCATGTTAACTGTAAGGTTTTGGGGAAAATCTCCACTTTTGATCCTAATAATTGAGCTTTTTACATGGCGAGATAAAGTCAAGAGTCTTCTGTCCACTTAAGTAACTTAAAAGAAAAAGTGTAGTATTAATGAAGCAAGGCATAATCAGAATGTTACCTATTTAATTTCTGGCTCCTTTTGGTTCTTCTAGTGATCTGAGCATTGTGAGAGAACCTCAGTTTCCAGCTTTCTGTGATCCTATTTTGCTGTTACCTATACCAGGCCCCTGCTCACACCAGATAGCCTGCAGTTTAACAGATATTCTGCCAAGTCTCTGAAATCTTCTCACCTGGTTACTCTTTTCTCTGCGCACATACCGATCTGCACCTACTTTAAGCAAAGTAAATATCTTGATTTCTAGTGCATAGCTTATGTGTCTTTCACCCCACTTGACATTGTGTACCTTGATTGCCTTGGCTAGGTTTTGTTTATTTAGTCTCTAGAACTGTGTTTAGTTAGGCAGTTGGTATTATAAGTATGATTCCTTGATACTTGGAAATGAGTTTTTTAAATTCTTTAAAGGTGATACTGGACCTTGAGGAAGAACGGCAGAGGCATGCCCAGGACACAGCTGAAGGAGATGATGTCACCTATATGCTGGAGAAGGAGAGGGAGAGGCTGACTCAACAGGTAATTAAGCTGGAGGAAATCACAGCAGCATTTGCCTAGAACTACATTTCTCAGGGGTTATCCTATAGTAGGATATAAACTGGAGTTGCTCAGAAAAATGGGTTTGTGGTCACACAAGCCTGGGAACCACTAGATTAAACAATGTCAAATGGAAAGTTTCTGAGTTTAAATTTTTTAGAACCTTTAGTACGCAAAATAACATTGTGTGTCTTCAAGAACAAGACAGAATATTACATGTCTAGCAATCCTATGTTTTCATAACTTTTGAACTTGGATCACTCATTATGGGATTATCATGCTGCAGAACACAGTTTGGGGAGCACTAATTTGGAGCTGTAGCTTGCAGACTTTTTACTTAGGACCCCCAGTAAGAAATGCATTGCATATCACAACCCAGTAGTATGTGCATGCATACACACGTGCCTGAAACCAAAATCTCATCTCAGGAAATGAAGCATAAACCTTACTGCCTACAGTACACACTGACTGTCATTCCTCTGTCTGTCTGTCTCTCTCTCTCTCTCTCTCTCTCTCTTTCCCCACCACCCCCCCCCACACACAGAGTGCTGGTCATGGCTTTCTAAATCAGTTTCCCCATCCACTGATGGGTCTCACAGTGTGAAAAACACTGCCTGAAAATGTTTCTTCAACCCTTTCCTCTCATTTACAGTCTATGTGCAGTAAATAGAGATGGGAAGACAAAGCAGACTACATTTGTGTAAAGAGCGTAATTCAAGTGTGGCTATTTATGTTTGTTCATTTTTAAGACAAGAGAAGATTACTGCTGAAACTTAAAGTTTTGTTTTGAGCAGCATTCACCACAAAATCTGACTTACAGTTTTCTGTTACTTGCTTTGATTGGTTCTGTGTACTCTCCACATACCTAAAACACAACGATGCATCACATTCCCATTAGTAACCCTGAGCCCATTAAGAACTAGAAGTGTCTCCTAAATCATCCAAGAAGGATTAAGTCACAGTGTGCACAGTTTTTGTGTTGTTTTAATTATTCAGAAATACTGAGCTGGGTTGTAGCTCAATGATAGAGAATTTGCTAGCATGTGCAAGGCTCTGGGTTCAATTCCCAGCACCGCAATAAAAGAAGACGTATTAATCTAATCCCCATGGCATATATAATAATCCCATGTACTAGAGAACAACTAGTCAGGACATTCTACTTGATTATAATGTTTAGTATGTATCTTTGTTTTATTAATCTAATCAAGATATGTGGTGGCGTTTTTTTCTAGTTGGAATTTGAAAAGTCCCAAGTGAAAAAATTTGAAAAAGAGCAAAAGAAGCTCTCTAGTCAGCTGGAAGAGGAGCGCTCCCGCCACAAGCAGCTCTCATCCATGCTGGTGCTTGAGTGCAAGAAAGCCACCAGTAAGGCAGCCGAGGAAGGGCAGAAGGCAGGGGAGCTGAGCCTGAAACTGGAGAAGGAGAAGAGCCGGGTGAGTAAACTGGAGGAAGAGCTGGCAGCTGAGAGAAAGCGAGGCCTGCAGACTGAGGCCCAGGTCGAAAAACAGTTGTCTGAGTTTGACATCGAAAGGGAACAACTGAGAGCAAAACTGAACCGAGAAGAGAACCGAACGAAAACTCTGAAAGAAGAGATGGAAAGTTTGAAAAAGGTCGTGAAGGACCTGGAGGCTTCCCACCAGCAGAGCAGCACTGATGACCAACTGAAGAAACCAGTAACCATGTCCAGAGGCACGGCCACTGAGCCCCCCATGCTAGTGTCTGTATTTTGCCAAACAGAGAGTGTCTCGCCAGAAAGAATCCATGGAAGCAGCATAGCCAAGGTGACAAACGCTGGGATGCCTGGTCCCACCACTCCTGCTTACTCTTATGCAAAAACCAATGGCCACTGTGACCCAGAGATACAAACTACCAGGGAATTGATTGCAGGCAGCAGTATAGAAAATCAAGTGCCTCCACTAGAGAAGTCTGCGACATTGGCTCAAGAGAAACCAGTGGAGAATGGGGGGTATCCAGTGGGAGCTGAGACTCCAGTCCCAATCCCCAGCCACCTCCCTTCCGGTGGGAGCTCACCATCTCCCAGCAGCACTGCCTCCTCCTCTCTAACATCCTCTCCTTGCTCTTCACCAGTACTGACTAAGCGCTTATTGGGCTCATCAGCTAGCAGTCCCAGCTACCAGTCATCCTACCAGGTAGGGATCAACCAGCGGTTCCACGCAGCTCGGCACAAATTTCAGTCCCAAGCAGATCAGGACCAACAAGCCAGTGGTCTACAGAGCCCTCCGTCCAGGGATCTGTCCCCCACCCTTTTAGACAACTCTGCTGCCAAGCAGCTGGCCCGAAACACAGTCACTCAGGTGCTTTCCAGGTTCACTAGCCAAGGGCCTATCAAGCCTGTCTCTCCCAACAGCTCTCCCTTTGGCACTGACTATCGAAATCTGGCCAACACTGCCAACCCAAGAGGTGACACCAGCCATTCACCTACTCCAGGAAAAGTATCCAGTCCTCTGAGCCCCCTATCTCCAGGAATCAAATCTCCTACCATCCCAAGGGCTGAGAGAGGAAACCCTCCACCTATCCCACCGAAAAAACCTGGCCTTGCCCCTTCTGCATCTACCGCTCCACTGACCAAAACTCATTCCCCGGCGTCCTCTCTGACCACCACAGAAGACCTTGCCAGCAGCTGCTCTTCCAGTGCTGTGGTAGCTAATGGCAAGGACGTTGAGATACTTTTGCCTACCAGCAGCTAGTTCCTACGCGTGAGTCTCCACAGTTGACATTCCACGCGATTTTGTCCAAGAATGAGACCATTGAGTCAGATTATGTTATTTATTTTGATAGTAGCTACAACCATCTGTATAATACATTTAGTGTATTTTACCTTTTTGTATGTTTTTTAAGTAGAAACTGAGTAGTCTGGGTTTTTATGGCTTACATCTTCGTACTGAATCTAGAAGGGCACCTCAAAGATGTCGCAAGCTCAGTGGTCACTGTCTCGTGACGAAGAACACTGAGTACCAGCTAGTGATCTGCTGGCTATTTTGGGACTAGAATTACTCAACACTCATTCTGAATCGTGCAGAAGTATTTCATGCAGATTTTATTCCAGATGAACATGTTAAAAGTGCCTGAAATAAGACTGCCATGTGAATGTGATTCTGCAGCAGAAACACAGAATGGATCATATCACAGAAAATGAGATCCCATGTCAATTCTGAATGTTAAGTAGCAACACTGCTCTTAATCCTCTTTTACTGCTTTTAATACATACTTTGTATCTGAAACAAGGCTACATAAGTAGAATGGGAATCCTCCTTACAGTGGGTATGAACTCCATAAAGCTGAGCTTTATAGAGCCCTTGAGAACCCTCCTGAGCACTACTAAGCAGTTGCGGTGCTGATTTTCTTGTACTTTTAAAAAATTAAGTCACTCCCAGTTTCATGCAGAATGAAATCACATCTCCATTCAAAAATGTTTTCAAGCATCTACTGTTGTGAAAGGAACTTCTGATTCTGATTGCTTTTACTTGAATAGGAAATGGTTGCTCATTCTGTATACATTTTGCAACAGAACTCTGTAATCAAAAAGCAATAATTTAAAATTGACTCTCTTTGTAATATTATAAATCAGAATAATACAAGTTTTATCGGATTGTTACATTTATTCTCCAAACTGCCAGCACTTGTCGGTATCTGTGGAACCAAATTAACTTTTGCCTAAATGGCAGTATATATATATATATATCTGTATAGATATATACCCCTTTATGTGTTTAACATATATTTAAACACATAAACTGTTAGTGTGATTATATCTTTGGAGTTTGCAGTATAGCGTAAAGGACAAGTAGAATTGCACATTAAGATTACCTATCAAAGCAACTAGATGTGGCTGGGACCCAATCAATTAAAGGAGGACTGTTGTCCATGGGGAAATGGGAAAATTCCAAAGGAAGCCCAGGTCTTCAGCATCTTAAAAAGGCACAGCTAAATTAACCCCACTGGCATAAAACTCAGCTGGTTAGAGTGAAACAGATCACTCCCTAAAATGGTGTCAAATAACTTAGGCAGCTATGGCAATCTGACGTACCCAGTCCCTTTAAAAGGGTTGCCCTGTTCTGCTCCAGCTGCTTCCTCCTGTACAAGAATGCTAGGCCAGGTCTACCAGCTCTTAAAGTTTTTATGATATCCAAATTTTCATGAGAAATTTTCTCATTTTTTTAAATAACTAATTCAAAGGCTGGGCGTGGTGGCACATGCCTGTAATCCCAGCACTCAGAGGCTGAGGCAGGAGGATTGCTATGAGTTTGATACCAGCCTGCACTACAAAGTGAGTTCAAGGTCAGCCTTAACTGCATAGTGAAACACTGTCTCAGAAAGATCAAAATAAATAAATAATTCAAAATAAGTTTTGAACACTGCTGGTTTAAACATTTCAGCTGGATTTATTTTGCAAGCTGCCAGGATGCAACTTCTTTCATTCTAGAAACTTGTGTTGTTTCAATCATAGTAAATTTATATAGACAGAAACCTTCAAAATTTCCAGCTGTGTCCATGAAATATGACTATCCCATTCTTTCAACCGGGGCTCTCACAATCCAACTCAGATAATGGTAGTTATACGATTTTTTGATCCATGGAGAGAGAGACCTTGGTGTCTTCGCATGCACATTCCCCTAACTGTTGCCTATTCAGCAGTTCCTGACTTGCTATAATCTTGTTTCCTCTTAGTCCAGTATGAGTTGATGAGGGAAAAGCAATTAATAAAAAATTGATATATAAATCACAGGGGAATATACTAAGGACTCTAGCTTATAGTTCGATTAAAGGCAAAAATTTAAATGCTGATGCCCAAAGTGTTTACCAAAATGATATAAGAAATATCTTCAGCTGAACAAAGCAGTCCTACATTGAACTTTATTCCCATTGTGTAGGCAAAATGAACAGTGTTGATAAAATTTCTGAACCTTCTAAACAGGAAGGAAGCTACAGTGCCAGAGTGTCTCTTGCTTTAAATGGTAATCTTAAAAGTTGCATTGTGCTCTTCCTTTGTTTTGGGATACATATATATATA
>RJWT010011332.1:8521-23486 GCA_004365215.1 Cuniculus paca
TTTTATCTCCTAGCAGATCCTGTGTTCTGATGTAATATCTCAGTCTTTGTTCCATTTTTATTTGATCTTAGCCCATGGTGAGGGATATGGGTCTGGATTTCATCTTCTGCAATAGGAATAGCCATTTTTCTCAGCACTATTTGTTGAAAAGGCTATCTTTTTTTTCAAGTATGTTTTTGACCCCACATCAAATATCAGTTGGTCTGGGGTTGTTTATGTTCTGTTCCATTAATCTGTATGTCTGTTTTTATGTAAGCATTATGCTGTTTTTATCACTTTAGCTTTGTAATATAACTTAAAATCAGAGACTGTGATGCTTACTGCTTTATCCTTGGATTGCATTGGGTATTCTGGGTTTCTACAGGTTCCATTATAAATATTAGGCTTGTTTTTTCTAGTTCTGCTAAAATACTGTAGGTATTTTAATTGGACGGCATTAAATCTATATATTATTTTTGGTAACACAGTCATTTAGACAATACTTATTTTGCCCATCTGGGAATAGGGATGTGTTTGCACTTTCTGATGTGCCTTTTAATTTCTTTTCTCAGAGTAGAGTAGTTTTCACTATAAAAATCTTTCACTTTCTTTGTTAGGTTGATTATCAGGTATTTAATTGTTTTCTTGTAAACTACCATGAATGTGATTGCTTTTTCTGGATTTTTTTCTTAGTGAGTTCATTGTTGGTGTATAGGAGCACTATTGATTTCTCTATATTGATTTTGTATCCTACTACTATTCTGAATTTGTTAGTTCTAAGAGTCTTTTGATGGAGTTTTTTATTGGTGAGGAGTTCTCTTATGTAAAAGAATATGTCATCTGTAATAAAGATAGTTGAAATTTTTCTTTTCTTGCATGTATCTTTTTTATTTCTTTATCTTGATGATTTCTCTGGTTATTTTCAAATACTATGATGAACAGAAGTGATGAGAGCAGACTTCTTTGTCTTTTTCACAATTTTAGAGAAAAGTTTTCAGTTTTTCCCCATTTAATGTAATGCTGGCAGGGTCTTTTTGCTAGTTTGAGATAAGGTCCTTCTACACTGATTTTTATCAGAGTTTGTTTTGTCATGAATACATGCTGGATTGTGTCACATTCTTTTCTTTTTATCTATTGCAATTATCATATGGAGTCTTTCCTTTACTTTTTTTATATGATGTATTGTATGTACTGATTTACTTATGTTGAATCATCCTTGCTGCCCTGTGATGAAGCCACCTTGTTCATGATGTATGAACTTTTTCATAATGTGTTACATTCTTTTTGACAGTATCTTTGAGAATTTCTATCTATATTTTTTTAAAGATTGGACTGTAGTTTTCTTTTTTGTTAATTCTTTCCTGATTTTTTTTTACTAGGATAATGATAGTTTTTCATAATACTAAGTTTGGCAATGCTCCTTCTCTTTGAATTTCATGGAAGAGGTTGAGAATGACAGATCTTTGCTTTTTTCTGATGTTCTGATAGAAATCTGTGGTGGAATACTCAGATCCTGAGATTTTCTTAACTGGTAGAGTTTTTATCATGACCTCTATTTCATTACCTATTATTAGACTAGTCAGAGTTCTTACATTTTCTTGGCTCAGTTTGGTAATGAATGTATGAAACTCTAGGAGTTTCTCCATTCTAGGTGGTCCAATTTAGTGGAATACAAGTTTTCAACATGATTTCTTATGGTCTTCTGGATTTTGGTGAAGTCCACTGTGATTTTATTTTTTCATTTCTGTAATTGCATTGACATGAGTTTTTCTTTCATTTTGTTACCAAATTTGACTAACAGTTTATCAATTTTCTTTATCCTTTGAAGATCTTTTTGATACACTAATCCTTTATATTTTTAATCTCAATTTTATTAATTTCCATTCATCATGATAATTTTTTTCTTTGTGCTAGTTTTAGATTTGGATTATTTTTTGTTTTCCTAGAACTTGAGAAGTATTGGTAGGTAATTAATTTGGGGTGGCCCTATTCTTTTAATGTATACATTCAGAAATATAAACTTCCCTTTTATGATTGCTTTCATATATTTGGGTATGTTGTTCTTCTACTGTCATTTGATTCTAGGAACTTTTTAACTTCTTCCCTCATGTTTTCTCTGTTCTGTTGATCTTTAAGTTACGTATTTAATCTCCACATGTTTGCATACTTTCTTGGCTTCTTTTGCTGTTGATTTTTAGTTTCATTCTATGATGACCCAATAGTTTTCAGGTGATTGTTTTAATTTATTTGTATTTACTCCAGCATAATTTGTGGCCTAAGTTATGTTCTATTTTGGAAAACATTCTATTGCCACTGAGAAAAAATTGTGAACTCTGTTGTTTTTGTTGGATGAAATACTCAGTAGATATCTGTTAAATCCATTTATTCAATGGCATAGGTTAACTATGTTTTTCTGATGATTTTTTTTTGTCTAGTTGATTTGTCTGTTTGCACCTCACACAAAATCTTACCCACACATCTTCCTTCTTGTCTCAGCAGCATTTGCCAAGACACAGTCAAAGGATGAGGAAGCTCAAGAAAAATTTCAGTAGAAAACAGTTTTTATTTCATAAACACTAATGTATTAAACTTGCTATCTATTAAAGCAAATAATAGATATTTTTATTTGAAATATATATATATATATATGAATTAGATGTTACAACTAATTGATGTTTTTCATTGTTAGAGGTATTTTCACTAACCCAGTGTGTTGGTTACTTTTCTCACATTGCTGAGACAAAATACCTAATGTCCAAAATTAAGAAAGGAAAAGTTTATTTAACTCACAGTTCATGGAGGTTTCAGTCCATAATCAGCTGACTCCAAGACAGGTGGCATGGCAGAGGAACAACTGCTTATGGAGGTGGAAGACAGAAAAATCAACAAGAGCAAAAGGGAGAAGAGAGACAAAGCAAGCTTCTTTCCCTCCCTTACATTGTATGCAGCGTACTGGATCCAGGGCTGGTGCAGCACTCACACCCATAATTCCAGCATTGGACCATGAATCAATCACAGACTCTAGAATCCCACCCCCATGACTGCATGAGGCTTTGAGGGGACATCTAGACCCAAACCATAACATTAAATTCAAATGGTTAATTTAGTATTACAGCCAGTACAGTGCAAGAGACAATTCTCCATAGTTGTACTTTATTGTGTGAAGTTAGCATTTTTGTTACTCTTAATGCTACTGGTGAGGTGGGATGACTGCATCTTTCTGTGGCAATAAAGATTTTATTTGCTTCACACTTACACAGAAAAAAGGTCTCACAGGAGTAGGTATACTCTTCTGTGTTTTTAGCTTTCTACATTCTACCATGTGATGCCATAGCAAGAAGATGCTTGCCAGATTCAGCATTGTGACCTACCCAAGCTCCAGAGCTATAAACTGATACAATTTGGTTCATTACAAATAACACGGTTTCATATATTCTTTAGAGCAACACAAAATGGAGCAAGACACTACCTATCTTTGTTCCTCCATCCAGGGTACCGCCACATCACATCTAGTCCATGATAATTGCTTCCTAGCTCATCCTCTTTTTGTCAGTCACATTCAGAATTCCAGACTGCTTTCAGTTGATCTTTACAAAGATCCAAATCTATACTGTCTTAAATAAACTAATCTATGATTCTCAACATATACGAAACCTTACAGATCTTTACCTTATTGCCTATGCATCAGCCATTATGAAAGCCTTATTGTTCCCCTAGTGGACCTTAATAATTTAGTTTTGCTGATGCTGTTTGCTGAGCCCAAAAGACTTTGCCCTTGGTCTTCCTGGCAAAAGCCTACTCATCTTTGGACTCAATTCAAATGTAATTTCTATCAGTTATTTCCAATGTGTCTTTTTTACTACTTACAGGTTTGATTTCTTCATTTTGTTCATATTGCACCATGAATATATCTTTATTAATTTTTCACGTATTTTTCTTTTGGTTTTATTTGGATTGGCTTTTTGCTTTTTCCATATCATTCATTAAGAATTTAAACTGTTTGAAATATGGAATTGCATCATTTGTTTCTCAGGACTATTTTAGCTTCCACAGTGCTGGCTACAGAACCCTGCTTACTTAGAACTCATCTAATGCCATGGCCCTGTACTTCTTGAATTAAAGTTGGAAGGATCTATTTTGCTCAAAGCCCACAGGAAATTTGTTATACATAAGATGTCCCCATACCTTGAAACCTAAGCATTGCTGTAGCTTAAGTTTCATATGACAAAACAAAAACAAAAATTACAACACTTTTCTTTTTAGAAGTTTTAAAAGGCTGCCGTTATAAGAACTTTTATAATGTTCCAAAATTTCAACAATTTCCTTGGTCCTGGAAGACCACTTAAAAAGTGAATTGAGCAACGTTCCAGGTGTTTATATCCCAGGAACCTGGTCTTATCTTTTGATTTTCCAAATAGGCTATGAATAGAATCCACCATGACCCAGACTTTCTATCAATTATTAGGGAAATTTACTTTAATTTTTTACTTCTTACTTTTCTTTTAGGGCCTCTTTGAAGGAAGGAATTTGAGGAGATGAAAATTGACTAAATAAAGATATTTCTAAACCTAAAAGGATCATTTTAACAATACTAAATTGAAAAGTAGGAAAGTCGTGGAATAATTCTCTGACCAGTCATATTGCAGTGTGGTGCACGTAATACCAGCTCCTTTGTAGTGAATCTGAAATGAGGAAATTTCAACTTCTCTCGTGAGTTTTCTGTGCCTCTGAGTTCTCTCTGATTTTATTTGTGTATTAAGCCTACACGTGACGAAAATCAGATCTCCATTATTAGGCCTCTGGATCACTTTAGCTTGCTAATACTTCTTTGCAGACTGCAGAAAGATTAACAAATGTGTGTGACGAAAGACGGTTGAGAAGGGAGAGGGTTAGATCACTCTGAATGACAAAAATATCCAGTAGTTTATTTTATAATTTCAAGCAAATTCTATTACAGGAATTCTTTTAGAGTTTTTTTTACCTCTTTATAAATCTACTTTTTATTCAAATATAATATATTTTTCCTTCATGAACGCGTTAGCTTTCATTAAATAAAGGAAAGTAAGTATAGTTTTCTGTATATTTTACAATCAATAATTTCCTTTAGGGTGATTTGCATCACACATGATTATAAACTAACTAAAGGACATCCTTTAGAATAGAAGTATGCTCTCTACATGTATTTTTCTATTTATCAATATTTACTGTGGTGAAAGGCTCTTTCATGTGACTAGTGATAGACCATCTCTGTTCATTTGCTCCTTCTTTGATTTTTTCTTAGAATATTTTCTATTGAAATTGGAGAGAAACTTTTACTCCTCCAGTTGCAAAGCCATATAAATTCAATGCTGAGCTCCAAGTGAGCAAGTCCTTTACTTTTTTGGAGTGCTTGGTTTAAAACTGAGTAAAGGAAAGACGGTGAGATGGGAAAAGGGAAAGAGAAAGAGGATGAGATTACAAATTTTGAAATACAAAATTCTTGGTCCTAATAATTCCCTGGGGCTTGACATTTTTATTGTTGTCCTTTTTAGAATTTTTTCATGTGAAGCAATATTTCCTCTTTTGCCTGAAACTAGTTTGATTCTGATTTCTATACTTTTAAGTTCAGAAAGCTTTAATTAATAAGTACTATTCAGTCTGACTAAAATAAAATTAAAAATTTTTGTTGTACTCCTGTCTTAGTTATTTTTCTCATTGCTGAGACAAAATATCCAACACCCCAAATTAAGAGGGAAAGGTTTACTTGGCTCACAGTATGTAGAGGGTTAAATTCATAGTTGGCTGGCTCCAAGGCAGAATGCCATCACAGAGGAGAAACAGTTCATTGCAGGAAAAAGGCAGAAGGCAGCAAAGTTAGCACAGAGTAAGCTGTAAGCGACAAGTAGCAACCCGCTTTCTACCACCTTATATCTTATCAAGGCTCTCTACCCTTAGGATGGGAAGCACTCACACCCAGGATAGGGCAGTGTTTATCCTAGCATTGTCATGAATCAGTCTCAGCAGTGATCCCAGCAGCACACACCCTTGATTCAGCCACCTCCAAAAAAACCCTACCTATGCCTGTGTGAGCCTTTGGAGCACATCTAGGTACAAGCCATAACAACTTTCTAATGCAAAAACCATAATTTAGAAGTGAACAAAGCATACCTTTGACCTTGTGAATTTCAAATATGCCAGCCACCTCTAGCACACCACTGATGGAAATGATAATGGGTGAAATAAGATTGGAGAGAAAATGAACAACTGCTTTGCTCATATTATCTTAAAATCTGCTGAAATTGTTAACATTTCCCATCTCCTTATTTAAAATATAAACCTAATAAAATGTCTAGCTCCTTTTCCTGTGGGATCTGGCAACACTGCCACATCTGTATACAGACACTGAAGAGGAAGCTTTTGCCTAATGAATGTGTAGCTTTCTTGGACTTTTGTCAAATTCCTGACAATACCAACAGTGATAGCAAACCATTGCAGACTAATGAGCTTGGAAAAATTTGAAATCTGAATCTCCTCTAGAGATGATAAAGATGATCTGCTTATGTCGGGGAGAAAAGGTTTTATTTAAGTCATTCATTCTAGTTATAAAAAATGTCTTTTTGAGTTAGTTAAAAAAAAAAAGCTGGCATTTGATAGCTCTATTATGCAGTGTACTTTTCACTTTTTAAACTGCAAGTTTTTTGGGGCAGCTATAGTGAAGAAAAACAAATTAATCTTTCTTTTCATTAAAAAGCAAACCCAATTGCATCTAAATCAAGCGATGTTTATAAGCTTTAATAAGATATTATTGACAATAATAGTATATGTTAAAGGTATACAATATCAAGTTTTGAGCTATGATCTGAGTGTACATTGTGAAATGATTACTCCAGTCAATATAATTAACATGTCCATCACTTCGCATAGTTACTTTTTTATGGTGAGCATACTTATGCTCAATATTCCTAGCAAATTATTTATTCCTAGCAAATTATAGCTACCATTGTGGCACGCTATGTCTGCCAAATTTATTCATCTTGTAACTAAAAGTTTTGTATCTTTTAACTAACATCTCTTCTATTCTTCCAACCTGCTCCCTCCCCACCTCTGGTGATCACTCTTCATTTCAATGCTCTTTTTTTTTTTTTAAAGATTCTGTATATAACTGAAATCATGCAGTATTTGTCTTTATGCATTTGGCTTATTTTATTTAGCACAATGTCTTTCATTTTCATTTGGGCTTTGCAAATCTCTTTTTTAAGAATGGAATATATATATATATATATATATATATATATATATATTTGACAAACACTTAACTTACTTTTATGTTTGACCATTAGGAGTGGTGCAGGTTTTTGGAGCTAATAATTTTATTTCTTTTGTAAATATAAATATAACTAGTGTTCTCTCTCTTTTTTTTTTGTCCCAAAAATCGAACTTAAGACCTTATGCTTGCCAGGCAGGTACTTATGCCACTGAGCTATATCCCTGTCCTGTAAATAAAAATGAAATTCAAAATTGACTTAAGCATAATAGCTGGATCTGTAAAATTCCTAGAATAAAGCTGAAGAAGGAGGAAAGCTCCATGACATTGGTATTTTCAATGATTTTCTGGATTGACACCGAAAGTGCAAACAACAAAAGCAAAATAAACAAGTGGGAAATATTTAATGTTTCTTGAAAAGCAAAGTAAACAACTCTAAAAAGGCAGCCCATGAACTCAGAGAAAGTACTTGTAAAACATGTATCGATAAGGAGTTAATATGCAAAATATATGGAACTCATAAAACCTAACAGCAAAAAATAAATTACCTGATTAAAATATGAGCAAAAGAGCTGAATGTACATTGTCTGAAAAATGCATCAAATGACTAACAAGTATATGAGAAAGTATTCAACATCACAATCATGATAGAAATGCAAAGCAAAAGCATAATGAAAAATTAACTGCTAAATTCATTAAGATAAGAGATAATAAGTGTTGTTGAAATAAGGATGCTGAAAAAAGGTAATCCCTAAACATTGTTGGTTGAAAGTGTTAAATAGTATGACCAATAGGGAAGGCAGCATGGTTCTACCTTAAAAATTAAAAACAAAAACATTGTGTGAACCAATACTTTCACATCTGGGTGTATCCTCAAAAACATAAAATTACTATATGATGCATTTTGTTTTAATAGAAGATAGCTGAAGGACTTATTGTCTGATCTTAACAACTTTTTATAAAACGGAAATGTGCACATTTTTTGCAATGCAAAATAACTTATTGATGTTTATTAATATCCTGACAAGAATTAATCTATTATTAATTCATAATATATTCTTTTAATGTTTTAGCTATTACCTTGGAAATTTTTACAGAGAAAAGTTAAAAATATTTTAATTATTTATCTTGATCCTTCCAATTAGCCATCAAGACTTAAATTTATTTATTCTTCAATTAGTGTATGCATGTGTGTGTGTGTGTGTGTGTGTGTGTGTAGTACATTAATTAGCACCATACTGATTTTAGTACATTAAAAAAGAAGACAGATAGTGGTACCTACCTCTATGTAGGAAACATAATCTGTTTTTAAAAATCATTCTCATAAAACACTTTCCTATAGAGTAGATTCATGCAGTAAATAAGGTGGTGTATTACTATAGCATACTCTAGTGCAAGCCACCTTGAATAGATTATAAAAACCTTTCCTATAGGAAGTCCAAGCTATAATAAGTGCTTTTATAATGAAACTCCTGTTTGCTACTGTATGATGAATTGCACTTCAACTGGAAAAAAAGGATTCCCTGAAAATGACTTCATGTAGCACATTGTAAATTTGCCACCTCTTTGTACTTTGTTGAGATATTTTCCTCTAGGAATCGATATGCAAATCATCAAGGTCTACAAATTGTTCTCATTTCATACAGAAGACAATGACAAAACAAATTAGAAATTTTATTCATCAGTAAAAATCAATAAAAGCAGACTGGATGTATACTTATGTAAAAAGTCATGATTTTTTTCTTTTTGAATCATTTCCCCTGAGTCAGTTTCTACTGACAGTCTGTCTCCTCATATTAGTAACAGGAAGAAATAATTAACTACAAGTTGTCACTTGTGATCAGATGATCCATGAAGTTAAGGCTCACTAAGTGGGTCAGATCAAATCCAGGCTGTCTTCTCTGTGTCTGCTGGGATGGACTGAGGAATCATCTCTGAAACATTCCCACCTTTCATTTCTAAAGTTTGTGTGGATGATAATAACCTAGGTTTTTGGTAGAATATTTGAGAAATATTCCTTACTCTTAATCACATCCTCTGGGAAATAGGCTAGTCAACTCTCAGACTGTGTCTCAAATTAGTAAAAATCCATTTAATTATAGTTAGGGTGAGAAGTTGATAATTGTTAAATGTTACTATGCCCCTTGTTAAGTGCAAATTACAAGTAGATAAACAAGACACAGTTTTTGTCTCTATGTTCATTCTTTTAGCAAGAGTTTGGAGAATGCCTTCCCTAGGACAGAATTTTTCCAAATAACTGAGAAATAAAGGTGATTAAGATACAATCCATTATCTTAAGGTTCTCTTAGTCTAAAACAAAATAATTAGAAAATTGATGCTTAGGATATAGAATGATCAGATCTATGGGATGAGAAAAGGAAAAGGATCATAGCACACGCAATAGTCAGCATGAGTATAGAGGGATCAGAAAAATTTCCAGGGAGATGCAAGGTTTGTTCTAAGTCTTAAAGAAGACATTGGTCCTGCATGGGAGGAGATAATTTCAGGGAAAAAAATCATTGTCTAATTATTTAGGCTGCTATAACAAAAATACCATTAACTGACTGGCTTATAAATCAATTATGTCTTATAGTTCTAGAAGTAGAACATTCAAAATAAAGGCACCAAAAGATTCAGCATCTGGTAAGGACCCATTTCTTATAGTACCTTTTTGTGTTCTCATATGGTAGAAGGAGTAAAGAAGCTCTCTGGGATCCATTAACAAGGGCTGTGATCCAATTACCTACCAATGGCACCATCACCTTATGGTATAACCTTGAACATTAGGATTTCAACGCATGACTTAGGAAGTGCGGTGGAGAAACATATAGTTAAGTCATAGTAGCCAGTCAAGAAGGTTTGAAACTATATTACCTTTCAGAAGTGACAAGCTATATCCAGAGAAGAATACGGAAGAAATAATGAAGGGACTGAGACTTCAAACTGACAGACTAGGGCCAAATTATAGAAGACATCAAATGTTTTTATGAGAAATTTGAGTTGCAATCTGAAGATTGTTTGAGGACATTGAAGTTTTCTAAAAAGTTTTCTATTTCAGAAAGATTGCCCTGGTATGAAGTTGTGAGGTTTCCAAGACTACAGTTAAATAACCGATTAGGAAGAGATGGAGATAGTACTAGAGATCCCCCCTACATTGCTCTTAAAAATTGAAAAAAAGACTGTATTTTTACATGGAAATGGAAACAATGAAGAAGAAGGGCTTCCATCTTTGAAAGGCAAAAATGAAGAAAAAGACCATAATTAAGATGCATATTCCAGTATTGAAGACATTTACATTTAAAATGGGTGGCAAGGTAGAAAGGAGACTGGAACATAGGGAAAATAAGAGTTAGAATAGATTTTAATCATCAGGATTATATATATTTGGTTTCCTTTGTCCTGGTGACCTTCCTAAGAGATTCATGAGGCATTGAATATTCTTTTATATGTTTTCTCTTTTTCAAGAATCACCCAAGGAATTTGAATTAAAACTACTTGCAACTTGATTAGTTTGAAAGGTGCCTATATTGGTACAGCACATTTCTGAGTTTGTCTGGGAGGATTATGCAGGCATGCCCTTGGGTACTGTATCTAGTTCATAGTCCATTCCACTCTGATGTTTTCATCAGTGTTCTACTTTCCACTTCCCATGAAGTGTGCAACTTTGCCCTGCTAGGGTTTTTTGTCATGATGCTTCTGGCTTGGAGCCCTCAGAACATGAACTAAAACCTCTGAAACTGTAAGCCAAATTAAACCTCCCTGTCTTTAAGTTGTGGGTGGTTAGGATTTTTTTCCAGTAATAGAAAAGCTGACCAATGTGGTACTCATTAAATTAAAATTTAAGTCAGGCCCTCAAAATTCAAAGACCCAATCCAAATTGGGCATCTGAGATGAATATGCCCTTCTCCAATGAAGAAATATAAACAGCAAATTAAAAAAGTAACATTTGAATTAAGAGATTTTATAACATATCAGGGAAATACTGAAAGAAATTGAAGACATTCATTAAAGTATCTATACCATTTGCAAGCAAAAGATTAGGTCATTTCTGCTACTATATTTTTCTCTTCAGGTATCTTGTCTCACATTATCTTCTTTTCTAAATATCACTTCTTTTTTTAGTATAGTAGATATATATGAAATACCTAATTTGAATCTCTTATTCTTACATGTAGACATACCTTTATAAATGCAGAAGGTTTTAAGGAATAATTTATGTATGACTGTTTGGGTAACAACTGAAAGAATAGTAAAAGATAATACCATTAGCTAAATAATAGAGAAAAGAAGACAAGAAGAGATAATAACTACATAAGTGGAAACAGATGAAATATAAGACAAGTAATAAAGTGGTAATTGTAAGCCTAAATATGTCAGTAATTACATTAAATGTAAACTGACTACATGATCCCAGGAAGGCCTAGATTCTCAGATGACAACTACAGTATATGCCAACAGGAATGTTCCTTAAATAGGAAGATACAGAAAAGTGAAATACAAAAGGATTTAAAAAGGTACATGCAAATATCACAAAATTTGATTTAGAAATATTTAGCAATATTGACATTACAAAAAGTATGCTCTGTGACAATCCATATTAGTAGCTAAAAAAGAAGCACATTTTAAAATGATAAAAAGGATGTTAGTATATTAGAAAGATAAATTTCAAGTCTTTATCCAACGGTAGTGTACCTACAAAATGCCTACAGTTAAAAATTCATACATCTAAATGTTTAAAAAATGTACAATCCTAATAAAAGATGTTTGATTTTTAAATTAAACAAAAAATCTTGAAGGGAAAGTAAGGTCTTCCAAATGCAACAAATCTGACCAAAAAAATGTATGTAATGGTTCACCACACAATGACAGAATTCACATTCTTTCAAATATGGATGGAACATTTTCAGATATTAAGGTACTGGGTCATATAAATATTAAGCAATTCCAAAGGCTTGAACTGAGTCTTAGTTTTTTTTTTTTTTAACAACAGAAGTAAAATTAAGTTAAAAATCAGTAACTAAAAGATAATTGGCATTTCCAACTGCATGGAGATTACACAGGTTAAAATCCAGAAATCAAAGAAGAAATTAAAATGGACATTGTAAAATATTTCCAGTTTAATGATAACAAAGAAATTATGAAAACTTGTGGTATGTAGTTAAAGCAGTACTTAGATAAAGATCAAAAGTCTAAAATCTATTTATTGAACATGAAAAAGGGATAAAATGATCTTGGCTTCCTTCTCAGGGCTTTTAAAAAGAGTGACCAAACTGTAGAGTAGTAACAATGTAATTATTGTGGTTTGTTTAAATGTCCCCCAAAGCCTCATGCAGTTATGGAGACAACTGAGTCAAGCATTTGTGATTGGTTCATTGTCTAGCACTGGGATTGGCGGTGTGAGTGCTGCACCCACTCAGGGGCTGGAGTCGGCATGCAATACAAGGAAGGGAAGGAGGCGTGCTTTCCCCTTTTTACTCTGTTCGCTCTTGATGCTTGCGGTCACCATGAATGGCTGCCCCTTAGCCATACCACCCTGCCTTAGAGCCAGTGTGGACTGAAACATCCATGAACTATGAGATAAATAAACCTTTTGCTTCCTTCATTTTGGGTGTCAGGTATTTTGTCTCAACAATGAGAGAAAAGTAACCAAGACAGTAAATGAAACAATAAATCAATTGTAGAAGACAAATAATGGAGAAAAGAAATAGCTGTTTTATGAGAGACTACTTTAGCAGATTAATGATGTCCACAAATTCTTTGACTTTGGAGAGAAGCATTCTACCTGCCGATCTTGGTGATTATTTTAAAGAATACAAAATGGCAGACCTATGCCATTCTCTCAACTCTTGCTTTATGAAACTGTCTCATTATGAAACTGTTTCATTTGTCTCTGATAACATTTATTACCATTTAAGACACCCCATTTACATGTGATGGTTTCTGTTGACTATGCCAACTGATTATCCCTTCTGGTTATCTCTTCTAACATGTCAGCCATGTGAGTGAAGCCAGTACATAACCTTCTATTTGGGGAAACCCAGATGTCATTTGAATTAAATCTGTTAGCCTCTGGCCATATCTCAGAGAGCAAAAGAACCATTCAGATGAACACATCAAATTATGAGACAGATAAAATGTTTGCTATTTTAATTTCTGACTTTTACTTTACTTGCTATTGAACAATAGAAAACCAGACCAAATATACACATAAGTAAATTTCATAATTTTTCAAGTTTTTTAAATTTCTCATTTGACAATTTTTGAATTTCAAAAATAAAATTGTAAAGATAACCACAGTTCACTCATTTAAATCAAGCAAGTATCATTATATAATACAATTTCGCATTTATAATCCAATACTTAAGTTTAAAGGTGACGAGGCATCATTGGGGAGCCAGGTGTGATTGGTTGGGCCACACTTAGCATGGGACGAGTCTTGTCCTACTGTTTGATGACATGCGTCCTTCCCTTGATGTCAGCCCTCGAGAAGAGCATGCACCTCAGCCACCTGTCCTCTCGCCCTCCTCTCCCTGGCAGCGGGGGCAGTCATAGCAGAACCAAGATAAGAATGGGCCCTGAAAAAGAAAGTCGGTTTTTTCCCCTGTTCCTTGGAGTCAATGCTTCAAGTCCATGGAAGATGTAGAAGTAGAGAATGAAACTGGCAAGGATATGTCCTTTGCAAACTGTTTTATTTGTAAGCTTATGATATAAGCAGACTGTGTGGTACAGTTATCCAAAATGTTCTTTGTTTCTGCTGGATATTTCATTCCCTATGTGCTCTTTGTACAGCATGTCATATCACTTGTAAGTTTTTGCCAATATCCTTCTTAGCCATGATTGTCTAATTTATGGGGACAGGATTAAGAATAAAATTCCTGGGACTAATTAATCCCTGCCCAAGAGAAAGTTTCATGAGTTAAGTGACTTGAGATGATTTTGTTTCCAGAAACCAGGGACTATGCCCTCATTAGGGAAGAGTGAGCACTTTTCTTATTGAAGTAACATGGTCATTCTACCTCCCGACTTCAAAAATGAGGAGTTGATATTTTAAAAATGTCTATTTAAATTTTTTGACAGTCAGCAGTTGCATGTGTAGTTTGATGCTACTTGGATTTTTTAGTCAGTATCATTATGAGTAATCAAAAGCCTGACTGCCAGAAACAGCACCATGCACAGGCCGCTGTGGCACCAGGACATCCAGAGCCAAGCCTCTCCCCATGACTCAGCATCAGGGTGGACTTTGGGAAGGGAGAACTAGACTTGCCCCACCAGAAACAGTGCCTTGTGTGGGTTGCTGTGGAACCAGAACCTCCAGAGCCAAGCCTCTCCTTGTGGGCCCCAGCTGGTAGGGGGACAGTTAGATCCAAGCTCCTTCAGGCTCGTGGTCTGGCCAATAAAAGTGTCAACTCCCCCAAGTGACAAGCAGATCCAGAGAAACACAGGCTCCAGTGATAGTTATTAAGGTGAAAGGCAACTGAAAGCCTGTGATGCTTTGGTGTTTCACTGACCTTGCAGGTCTAGGGCCTGTGGTCTGATCATCTATTCAGAAGATAGTGGTACACAGCATGGCATCTGGGGGGTCTCCTTCTGAGGGTGGTAGCAATTGTTGATTCCCCATAGTCTCACTCTGAAGTCTTACATTGTTTAGTGTTTTGTTGGGTCGGGTTTTATTCTCTTTTGATTTGATTGATTATGTTATATCTGGTGACATGAGCAGCTATTTCAATGATAGTAAGATATATA
>RJWT010011333.1:0-23384 GCA_004365215.1 Cuniculus paca
CTGAATACGTGGTTGAGTCTGTTGTTTTAAACAGTACAAATGAATTTGCCTCAATCACTATGGTGATGAAAACACCAAGATTCAGGTTTTCAGGTAACATACAAAGGAGCATCATGGCTCGATTAGTCAATCACCATTTATAAAAATGTTCAGTTAGTATCTTTCTCAGTTTTTACAAGTGGTTTATAGTCATATATCCCCAGGTCACTTTTCATTGGCATATATCTCAAAAATATGGTAAGAAATGCATGGATTGTATATAGAAATCATCAGAAATCTGGTGAGATCTTGTACTGCTCTCTGTCCTTGCTGCTGCTGTAGAGTGCTCTCTTTCCTGTTATCCCTCAACTTTAGCTTCCTGTTCTCACCCTCATCTCACACAGTGATTAAAAGCTAATAGATACACTCCTGCTTAGTTTTTTAAACTGGAGAAATTTGCAATGTCCCGGGCTCTGTTTTATCCATTGCAAGATGAGGATCTCAATAGTAAATGTCTCATAATGTTACTTAAGGGATGAAATGAGATAATTTCCATGAAAATCAAATGAAATAATGCAATAATCTCCCTGGCATTTTACCTTTTGCTTTTCACAAAGTAAGTGGTCAGCCCACATTTTCTAAATTTATTTACCTTTTAATCTAAGTCCTTTTCCCTTTAGTTACAGAAAGAACCTCTCCAAGAGTAATGCAGTTTGTGACTTGGTCAAGTCTATTTATTTAATTAGTTATTGTCTGACAAGTGTAAACCTCACTTTAATTGATATCGGACATATTTTGCCAACTTAAAAGAAAAAAAATGTAATGATCCAGCATTTGCACTAACTGGAAAAAGCAGTGTGAATTCCCTGAGGCTGAAAGGTTTTCCCCAAAAGTCTCCTTGCAAGTGAGCAAATGCAGAAGCAGGGGCAGGATCTAAGACTCAGAGAGAATGCAGGAACTGGGTGGTCGCTTAGCTTGCAGTTCTCCCTGTGTGACCCTGAAACGCAAAGGATGTGTTTCCCTGGACTTCTGCAGGTTGCCATGTGGGATGCTGCATTGCCTTTAGTTACACAAATTCACTTGGGATCACAAGTGTCTTGCTAAAGAAGAAAGCTTCGCAATGCAAGTACAGTACACTGTGGTTGAATTTCGGGTCTTTCACTTCCTGTGTGGGAACCTGAATTCATTAATCTTTGAGAGAATCAGTGTCTTCATTGGATAAAAATACTTTCCATACAATTATTAAGATGCATTGCATCTAGTAAATCTTTTACTACGTAAGTATAGAATGAACACAATCATTGTTTTCAGGTTGGGTACCATAAATCAGTTGTATCTTATTATTGAGAGGGTTGGGTACCATGGTAGATACTTAAATGTCAGGTGTTTCGCCTGCATTTGGAAAAGAATATTCTGCTTTTTCATGAGAGATAAAATATGGTGAGGTAAGTGGAAGTAACAAATTAGATGATCCAAACATGTCACTCTTCTACTACATTCAGCAATTTTCCAAGTAGGGGTGATCAGGTGTTCTGTAGAATTTAGACAGTGAGTAGATGAATTTTAGCATTGTGGGCATACAGGGTGCATCATTTAAGAGGATATTTCATTAATATTTAATAATTTTATATGTTTTTCACCCATCACAATTTGCTCCTACAAGACCGAAATGTTGTTAAGGACTAATCCACGTATTCTAAGTAAATCTCCATGTTATAGTAGAAACACTATGTATTTTGAAATTAAGTAGAACTAGGTTAGAATTCTACCTTTGTTTGCTTCTACCTGTGTGGACTTGCAGAAATTTTGTAACCTTGCTGACCTTTTCTTTTTTCATGTATAAATTAAGAACAATATTGCTGGCAATAATATTGGTTGAGAGAGTATGTGACAGATACAGGTCCTAACATAATCTGCTTGTAGAGATTTTTTTTTTCCAATTTACACTTTCCTAACAGGCTTTTGCAGTGCAAAACTTTCACAGCTCCCTTCACCTTGATTCCACTAGTGTGTTCAGACCTTTGCTACTGAACTCTAACAATGTTTAACAAGTTCAGCTTGGTGTCATCTCTAATGGACAAAACCACAATGTCATCTGTCCAAACCTAAACTAGAGACATGTCCTCCATCCAGGAAATGGAATATTTAAAATATAGTTTTGCTAAGGTATCGTAAGAATATTCTTGGTATTAGTTATGATTTCACCAGAAGAATAGCTCATAAGCATCATGACTTACAGAAGGTGGATAAATTTGTTATGTGTGCTCTGCCTCTGTACAGAAATTTACAGACTTTGGTAATTTTTTTAAAAGTGACTTTGAAAATCAGACAGACCTGGAGTTAAATCTTATCCCACAGTGTAAAATCAGAGATTGTAGTTTGTCAAATAGAGATAAGGCTATCTAGACTATAAAACAATTGTAAGGATGGCAGAAACCAGTTTTTTTTTTTGATTCATAATGTTCAATGACCTTTGAAAGTCACAATTTGTCTCATTTGCATTTATGCATACAAACAACCATACACACACACACACACACACACACTTGATAATTATGGATAGATTGGCATAATGGATATTAGGAAAGTGACAGTATTTCAAAATACCCTTACCACAGAGTCGTTGTACATTTTGTTCAGTTTATTCACACATATGCATGCAAACACACACACACACAGGAGTGTATATGTACACACACACATTTAATAATTACACATAGATTGCCTTAATGGAATTTAGGAAACCATAGTATATAAAATGGTTTTACTGCACTGAGATTGTGGGATTTTTATTTTCTATTTATGAACAATGTTGATTTTAAAATATTTTTCGAAATGCCACCTCAAAATTAACATTTGAAGTCACCAGTCATTCACAACTGAATGCGGATATATATATATATTGTGTGTGTGTGTGTGTGTGTGTGTGTGTGTGTGTGGCACTAGGAATCTAACTCATGACCTCATGCTTGCCAGGCAGGTGCTTACACCAATGAGTTAAATCCCCAGCCCTTGTGTTTTTGAGACAGGGTCTCGCTATCCTGTTCAGGCTGGCCTTGAGCTCACTTTGTAACTCAGGCTGGTTTCGAACTCGCAGCAATTCTCCTGTCTCAGCCTCCTAAGTGCTGGGATTACAGGTGTGCGCCACCAGGTCTGGCTCACTAAGTATCTTTAAGTCTAGATACTACTTCATTTCATGTCTGAGTTGTTTCCTTTAGTTAAACATGTAAACGTGTGTGTATGTGTTTAGTGCAATTTTGTGCTTTGATGGAGAATACGCTTGATTATGTCCCATCAATACTAAGTAACCTGAAATTCCAGTCTCTTGCAGTCAGAGGGGAACATCTGGAGCAGGTAGATCATATGTAGAGCTATGGGGCGGACTCAGGTTGTAAATTCCACAAGTACAGAGACCTCTATTGTATTTCTCTTTAATATTTGTCTTAGTGGAGAACACTGAAGCAATGAGAATTGGAGATGCAAATTGGAAATACACTGTATACCCTTTCTTGAATAAAATAGTCCAGGACAGAGAAGCAAACCTGCATTAAACAACAGAAGATACAGAATTCTACTCTTTCCAATTAAGCTAATTCTTTGTGTTATCATTCATATATGTCTTCACATTTTTCCTTTATTTATAGCAAATTGTTGATTTTTTTTCTAGTTCTGCTTTTTCTCCCATGTTATCCCTTTGGTATTTACATCATTAAAATATTTATAGGCCACCATGATGTCATTACATAGGTAAGCAATACCTGGTATGTTGTTTACCGTTACCTTGTAAATCTGTCTCTCTGTCCCTTTCATCATTTTTGCTACCACTTTCTGGACCATTCCCAATTTTACTACGTCAAGTTAGTTTAAAAGATGCCAAAGTGGAACTTATATTTCCTGAGCTGAGAGACAGCTGTCCTATGAATGAGATGTAGTGCCTCTGTATCCTTAAAATAGCAATTAGAGCATATGTTCTTAATTTTCCTTTAATATTTTGCTTTCCATAAGACTGAGAGCTCATTCATCATGGGATTAAGATTCAGTTTTATATTCTCAGTTCCTTGCAAAAGTAAAATCACAGTGGGTGCTATATAACTATATATAGCAATATCGATGTATATATATATCATATGTAACTATATGTATGTATATATGTATACATATGTTCAGACCTTTAGTTACTTCTTTCTTATTAAGTATTTAAATAACTTAGGTATCATTGGTTTTGTTTATATTTCTCATTTACCTTTATTTTTCCAACTGTCTAGCAAAACCTGGAAAAGTTGATTTCATAAAGTAGAGATGTTCAATATTAATAATATACAATTTTATATGTTATATTGCATAATTTTTGTTTTTTCTGTTATGACACAGAGACAAAAACTTTCTGGATCATTTTTAAACATGGAAGTTAGATGGAAATGTTCATTTTAGCTATTTGTGCATTTGAATATCATTATTTTGTTGACATACTGTTCATGAAGTAAGCATTCTATCATTCTTATCAAGACTTCCAAGAACAACAATTGAATATTTTACATAATACTTTTGTGGCTTTGCAGCTTTGAAAACAGTTATTATATGTTTATTCAATTATGAGTTTATTTTGTTTAAAAGCATTATATGTATTTCCAAAAATCTCCAATCATATTTTTTCATTTATTCATCACTATTAGAGGTAGCATTAAAACAGACATTACTAGGCTTATATTATTATTGCTGGAGATATTGAAACACTCTAAATTGAAATATCACATGCTAAAATTGTGGCACATTTTAAGTGCATTTACACTAAAGAAATGCACATGTTCTAAATTTCCTGTACTTAATACTGATAATAAAAATGTCCTCATGACAGTTCAGATAACAGTGGACCTGCCAGTTTTATATTTGCTTTCTTACATGGTCATCATTTATTTACATATCATGTTGTTTGAATCTCTTTCTTACCTAATTGATGGTCTGAAACATTGAGAACTTATGACTAAATTAAATGTGAAAAGCACACATAGCTTTTATTCTAATAGAGTTTTCCAGAAAACTCTGGATTGCAAAAATATTTGTCCTCACCATTTTTTTAACCACACCCTTGCATGACTGTAATGACATGGTTCCATTTTTAAATGTGTCATGGGAAGATGGAAATATATATTTTTTCTTTTTTTCCGTGAACACATCACACATAACCCTTAAGTTATCAGAATTGTTCCCATGCTGATTGGACCCACTTTTTGGAGGGAGTAGAACCATGTCCACCAACTCAATAATTAGTAACATCTGAAAGGTACTTGGTTTGAGTGACAGCTTATTAGAAAGGAAATGTGACCTTTATAGAGCTCTACTCCATTTAGCACAATTAATGAGAAGCTGTTGCCTTCGACGTAAGATCTTTGCTTGGGGAAATGTGGGAATCTTGTCAGAAAGAGATGCAAGATGATGGGATGCCAGGGAAGGAGAAAAAGGTTGGCATCAATCAATCAATCAACAGCCTAAGTGATGACAGAGGTGGGTTCCTTTTAACATGCTGGCTGTCAGACATTGAAATTAATGACTGTACCACGGCTGCAGTCACCAAAACACATCTTCTGATACCTCTGGCAATTTACCTCTCAACTGTGTTTCATTTATCATTTTCTCTCTATGTCAGGGAACTCTGACTTTTGCTGCAGGGTACAGCCAATGTGTGTTTTTCTGGGTGTGTGTGTGTGTACCCATGTACAAACAGGTGTGCATGTGCATGGAAGGGTTCCCACTGTTTCCAAAAATAAATCAAGGTCCATAATAGGGACAAAGCATGAACGCTTCCAATTCCCATTTGCAAGCATCCATTCAATGCAAACTAAGCAAATGATAAAGATGTAATCAACAGTTAGTGGCAGTGACACTGTTCTCAAAGGAGCAGGACAGGGGAGAAGACAAAAATCAATCTTCTTGCAATGTGTTAATTTCTGTGTTGCAGAAATACAATAATCTGTCCTGGCAACAGCGCCCTCAGGAAAGAGCCAAGTTTGGGTTTCCCTCCAAAGCTGGCCAATTTGGTCTTAATCAGTTGTTTGTCACTGCCTGGCACAACAGCTTGTATAGTTATCATACATTTATTTCCCTCTGTGGGACCCTCTGTGACACTTGTTGTCATAACAGGACACCTACGTTTTATGGGTCTTTTTTTTTTTCTGTCCTTTTGAGACAGGGTCTCACTATGCAGCTCAGGCTGGCCTTGGGCTCACTTTGTAGCCCAGGCTGATCTCGAACTTGCAACAATCCTCCTGCCTCAGCCTCCCAAGTGCTGGGCTTACAGGAGTGCACCACCATGTCTGGCTCACCTGTTTTATACTTGGTCTTGGTTCGGAGAGGTGTTAAGTCTCTGGGTTTAGTGTGATTAAAAAAAAACATGATCTTTCCATTTCAAAAATAAGCATATAAGACCACAATGCTAAGTGAAATAAATCAGACACAGAGGGATAAATACCACACATGAAAAACTCAAAATATAATTTAAAGAGCAAAATACAAGATGATAGGAAAAGAAGAGGTAGAAATTGTGGAGATGGGAAGAGTTCTACGAATGGAAAAGATCATAGAGAGGGGCAAGGAAGGAAGGAAAAATGATTATGATGTGATATGTGTGATGTATGTGTGATTTGTCGCATATGCATATATTAATAAATGTAAATTTATATATCTCTATATATCTTTATTATATATATATATATTGCAGGATTTGAACTCTAACTGATTATTCTATCTCTTCCTCTACCTCTTTTTATGAAACATTTTCTGTAGGCTCAGATAATTAAAAAACTGAGGTGCAATGTTTATTGCTTTGAATTTCCTGAGGTTAGCTTGTGAAACAGGTCTGATGCATAAATAATTTTCTATGTATTTAATTGCCTTGGAATGATTGGTGAGGGGTTATGTAAATAGACCTAGCATTTTAGTCCCTTCCTCAAAACTCTCCTTTTCTTCCTTTAATTAAAACTTCTTTCAGTACTACTCTTCAGGTAAGCTGTTAATATTTCTTGTACAAATACTACTCCTTACTCTTGCTGTCCAAAAACTTTCTTATGCCAGTGTTTGTTTATAATTCATAGTTTAACTGAATATTAAGACTTTAGATAAGTTATCGATTTTAAATTATTTGAGCCCCAAATTCCTCATAATTAAGATGATGTAGTAATACTTGTAGCATGGCTTTATTGTAAAATTACAATAAATATTTTTAACACATTAATCTCAGAATCACGATGATGGTACTTGACCAATGAAATACTAGCTAGATCCTGTATTTCCTTTATGAACTCTCAATCTTTGTATTTTCTCTAACTGGAATTATTCTTCATTTTTCATGTCTAAATCCTACCATCATTTCCAACCAGAATTTATATCTGTCATAGGAATAATACTGGTTTCTCTCCTTTGATTTCTTACATCACATTTACAACTATCTCCCTTCAGATGCAAATAATGTCTTTAAAATGTACTTACAGAATTTAGAAATTCATAGAAGGCAAAGAGCATGCCATAAACTTTTCTGGATCTCTTATAGTCCTTAACACAGTGCCGAAAAGATATTTAATAAACATCTGCTGAGAGGAATTCTGTTTGTCTGCAGACATAAACGCTGTCTCTCAGGTAGTGTGGTTTAGTGAATTCTGATCAACTATACAAATAAAAGTCCTTAATATGTGATTAACTCTGAAAGCTCACCTTGCTTCCCTGAAGCTTTCCCATTATTAGTGATGGACTGATTACTATTTTATGGATTGCAGTTAAGCACAGTTTTATATAGTGTGCAAAATTTTTATCATTGTTTGAAGACAGCCCATCAATGAAATGCATCATTCCATGACTAAATGATGGAAAAAATTCTCTTCTTTGAATACATTTTAGGTATCTTTTCCCTCTTACACTGTACTGTCTACTCCTCCATCATGTTACATTGTAATGTTTTGGTACCTTTGTCTATCCCATTATCTATTCAGGATACAAGCAATGGCATTTTTATTTATATGATTTTTAATATGGTACTCATCAGACAGCATGTGCTCAGGTGTCTGCTGAATTATTGGATGAACCATAAATCATAAATAAGTGAAGGAGAGCCATCTCTTATAATGTTCTCAACATGGAAAAAATTAGAAAAGGATTAACTTTTTTTGGAGAAAAGAGAAATGAATTAAATATCCTCAGTCCTGAGTCACTCGCATAATAAGAAATCAAGGGGTATACGTTGAAAGACTAAGAAGCAATTAAAAAATAAGTGAAGAAGTGAAAGAACGAATTATTATCCAGAATAACTCATCAAAATCCTACACCTAATAAGCAGCTCAGCCATGTTTCAAAACTAGGTTCCTTCTTAGTTACTAGTCAATTAATTTTTACAGTACTGAGGATTGAAGCCAGGGCTTTAACACTGAGCAATAAACCTCACTTGTTTTTATTTTTCATTTTGAGATAGGATCTTTCTAAATCGCTAAGTTGTCCAATTTGGGCTCAAACTGTGATCTCCCTGCCACAGCCTCCCAGAGTACAGGCGGGTGCCACCATGTCAAGCACCAGTGAAATGGTATTCCTTACTGTTTTCTTATTTTTGCTATACTGCTCTTGCCAAGCCCTTGTGGTGCTCAGTCATTGGTCTATTGAATTGCTGGGTTTTTTTGCTCATTTGTTTTAGTCTTCTCAAGTAAACTAGGAACTCCATGATAACCAGGACTTTCATTTTGTTATCCTTATAAATGTTAGAAAAATGACACTAGATGGTTGCTAAGTATTACAGAAGTATAAAGCACTTGTATATTTTTTTTAAAAAAAGGTCCTCCAAAGAAACTTCTGTGATAATGCTTATAGTCTGTAGTAACAAACTATATATGATTACTAAGCATTTGAAATGTGGCTAGTGTGAATAAGAAACTAATATTTAAAAGATGTTTGATTTTAATGTAAATTCAAATGTGAAGGTGCTATGTTACTAGAGGCAACCTTATTGAACAGCACAGTCTTTTACAATAATTTCTTTTATTGCTGCCTTAGATTGTTTTAAAAAAAATCATGAATCTTTTTGTAACAAGTGCCCTCCCACTTTTGGGTCCTCATTTTGGGGCAAAAAGATTGAAGTAGACAAAACAGCAAGCAACCATTGGTGGGGAGTGGCCAAATGTCTGTTAATTAGAAAGAATACACAGAAGAGTCTACCTGCTGTCAGGAGGCTGTTTCCCAAAGACAGAAAAACAACCACAGTTGTTGAAGTCCCAGGATTTCTGTACAGTTTTCAGTGGAGGTGAAGGTGACAGTTGCAGGGTTGCTCCCGGTTGCTGGTAGACCTCTGATGTCCAGAAAGCAGGCTGTTTTGTGTGCATCTCACTTTCTCCAGGGCTTCTGCCTGTTTGTTTAGGAGCTGTTCTTTGTTCTTGCATTCTCTTAGGACCTGATAAGTTACTTGATTTATTTGGGCCCATTGTCTTAAGTCCTGACTTTCAGTTTACATCATGTTAACTATTCTAACCTATTTTATCCTAACTTCCATCTCTTACCCTGACTTTCCCTTTTTTACTAACAGGCTAACACACACTGAAACTTGATTTACTTCTTCTAGAAACATTTCCATGTTGAGCATATCCCACTTTTTGGTGTATTGCCCTGGAATTTCCCAATCAGACCCAATTGGCTCAAACTCTATTTTCTTCAATTGTTAGTGAGACCAATATTGAGCCCAGTTGGAACAATGTTTCATCATTGCCTCCCACTTCTATTCTTTCCTCTTACGTTTTCCTGCAGTCTTCATTTTCTCTTGAGATACGTGCATTTCCTAACATTCACTTGGTTGGAATTAGGGGGACAGAGAAAAATGACTAAAACAGAATTGTTTTCAAAAATTGTGCCACTACTTTGACAGAGCATAATAAAGGGGGTTGAAAGTGTTCAGATTTATTGGGGAGTAGAAAAAAAGGAGATAGATGAAGGAAAAATAAGTACCTCATAAATACTCATAAATACTCCTATCAGTTAACCACTCATAAATACTCCTATCAGTTAACCGCTGGGTCAATCATCTCGGACACTGATCTCAACATTTTATATGTAGTATTTAAAACTTAAAACATGTTTTCAAAGGATTCAGTCTCATCTACATTGGACCCTGAAACAGTGACCAGTTATAGTCTCAAGTTTTCCAGCATGTAAATGCTGTCCTCAGCTTTGAACCAACATGTGACTGCCTTATCTCTTACACTGTAGATTTTAGTAAATTTTCTCTTACAACTTTCCTCAAAATTGATGATTTGTAGCAAGTACAGAGTTCTTCTTTACCAGTTCCTTCTCTTCCAGAATTCAACTTTTGTGTTAGTTTATATTTGCTAGTGCTCTGTTCATCTTCCAGAACCTTCTAAACCTTTTATTCGTTAGTACACTGTTCCTTTTTCTTTAACGCAACCCAACTCCATTAAAAAGGAACATTGTTGTTCTGCACAGTTTGAATCTAATAACAAATCTTTGGTGAATTCAAAAAACTTACTCATCGAGGATCAGCCATCTACCTTTCTAATCTCCTTAAAGGGCCTTATCACATAGGCAGACACCATTTCATTTTTTAGGAAAAAAATCCTTAGTGTGAAAAGCTGACACTAAAGGTTTATGTTCTCTTCTTGTGGCCCAATAAACAATATTAATGGCAAATCATGCAAAGGATTAATAGTTCCTCCCTGAAAAAGGCCCAGTTATAGCAATCCTAAGGAATTCTCCAAGCTAAAATATGAGCCCTACCATACCTTTGAAGCATAAGTTATTTGTTCTTCTTGAAGGAGAACCTGTCAGCGCAAAGGTAATTTTTCTTTTTGATCTTTTGTACTGTAATTTCAGGCCTTCATTGCAACACACCCTCCCACATAGATGTATTTTCCTTCTAAACTTAGTCTTCGAAGCCAGTCCCTCTCATCAGCTAGTCCTACAAAAATGAGCATACTTCTAAGGAAGTGAGTATTTTCACTCCTTCAATCAAGACATGTTCAGGGGCATTTTATGAGAATAGGAGACAAAAACAAGACAAAATTAGAATAAGAAAGTTTTTTAAATGTATGTCATCAAACTTAAAAGTCAGTCTCTTGGTAGGATGTTAGGACTCTCTGATGGAGCTCTCTCTCTTTTAAAAAGTATGGAGATTGAAGTCCAAGTACATAAGAAACATAAATAGTGATGACAGTTTAATTTGCGATTTTCAGATACTGTAGTCATATCCTTCCACAGATTTTATATTATGTGTCTTATTTTCCAGGAAAGTGGCTTTAATCAAAAGAACTTCAACCTTTACCCTTGACCAGACAGGAAGAAATTCAATTGTAGTCACCAGGACCTTACAACATAAATAAGCAAAGTAGGTGACAGATGACTAAATTTGGAAAAGGCACTGTAAGACACTCCTCTTCAATTTACTTAGAAAAACATCATGCTATCCCAACTGTTATATAAATTCAATCATTTGTGATTGAAAGTGAGTACTTATGACAGTAGAACTAAATTTGTGTATTACATTTCTACTATAATTATAATTATACTTTTCAATAATATTATTGAAAATTACTTAATATCTTTCAGTCTCCATTTTGTGTTTTCCAGATGAGCATAAAATACCAAATAGAGAATTTGTATAAAGATTAAATCAGGAAATTCACTTATATAAAACAATAGTGGAAGTTTACCATATGGTGATTATTTTTTTCTCTTAAAAGGAAAGACATTAATATTTGTATTACAATAAATGAATAGACTATCTATTAGGACAACAATGAGATGTTGTGATGCATTTTGAGATTCTCAACCTTAAAGACAATCTACTTAATGAATTAATTAGAATGATGAAGAGTCATACCTGAAGAAACAGCTTAGCTTCAGACCAGAAAAAGTATACAGAAAAGATTGAGTATCTTGCAGTCACATACTTGTGGATGAGACTATATTTGCACACTGCAAGGCACAGCAACATCAGCAGTAAAATTAAAAACCGTGCACCATGTCACTTGATTGCCTTTGAGCATCTGGATCCAGGACTCTTGGCCAAGTACAGTGTCACCTCACTGGGCACTTGGAAAAGTGGAAAGAGTGGCATATGTGAATGTCCTTTATTATTTTGTGCCTTCGTCACTGATTACTGAGTTCCTACATTGTGTGAGATAATCCCATACACTGAAGAATTTTTGAGTCCCAAATGACACAAGTCCCTGTCAATAGGATGGAGGGTCATAGGAGGAGATGAATGGCGACCTTAGGCTGATGAAGATACTAGACAGGTTGAGACCAGGACTTTCTCCAAGCCACGGAAATGACTAAAAATTTAAAATGAATGTAGAATGGGCTATAAGGTAAACTATGAAAAGTATGTAATAATTTTTCATATTCTCTACCTCTTTGGACCTCTACCCTTTCATGATACCTCATGGCATTTCGGCAGCCAACTAGAGTTAAAAACCTACTTAATATGATCCAAAACTAATATCAGTTTTATAATAGCCCTGGGAAGCACAAGTTTTAAGATTATTGAAAAGAAATGGTTAAGAAATTAGATAAATGCTACTATTTGGTTAGATTTGGTTAACAAATGTATGTGCTTCAAAAACAGATTACCATAATGGTTGATTCCGAGCCCCATATTAAGTCAATTTACATTTATGTCTCATCTCACTATTTAGCACCGTAATACCAACAACTTATTTACTCTCCAAATAGTTCTTTTTGAAAAAAAATATTGTTTATATCTTCCTAGGGCCAATGACAGGACTCAGTATATATATATATTAAACTACCCCTAGCAAAAAAGTTATACATTCAGTTCATGTTACCTATATTTGTTAGTGATTATTGATGCAATTATTCACTTTCCAGAAGAGACAAAATCATAGTGTGAAAGCATAGTTCCCTAGAGAAAAAAGAAGATTTGAAATATAAGTCAAAGATTTAGTCATTATCTAATCTCTAACTTGTATTTTGAAATCATGTTTTATTTCAGCAAGGATGATTAGTCAATTTATAGTCAAGAAATTACTCTAATGTGGATATTAATTTATTTTCGTCCAATTTAACACAGGAACTGAGCCATACCTAGTTCTGAAAGTGACCCTGAATCTTCCTTCTTGGAATGTTTTAGCCTTTCTCTCCTCTCATTTTCTCCTTGCAGATTTTCTAACCATTTCTTTCCTGTCTTTCTATAATATTACTCTGACTATAAGCTGAAAATCAAATTGCTTTTGAAGCAGAAGAAACAAAGTAAACTTAATTGATCTTTATCTTTTTCCTGAAACCAAATAAAAGCAGGTTATTTTTGGCTAGAAGAATAGTAATTAATGGATGTGTTGAATGTACAGGATGTAAAAGATGGGATGGATTCGGGGGTGAAACTGGGTAAAACTATTTGAATTTTCTTGAAACAGGAGGTTAAATATATATTCAGAGTATCTTAGATTTATTTCTGCTTTGTTTTTCTGTGAAATTGGGAAATTACTTTGAATTCCTGATAAAACAGGTATTAGTGATGACCAATGTAAAGGAATAGTTTTTTGCAAGAAAATGACCTGGGATTGATTTGAGCTTCTGTAATTTAAGGCACTAAATATCACTTATCTATTATTATTTGATGATTCAATTATGGTACAGTAAATGAGGCCAAATAGTAGTGACGATTCAATCACAATCTCTGTTGCTACAACTGATATTTAATCACCTTGTTGATGTACTACTTCATATGTAGCCCAGATGTCTGTAGACCTTACTATTCACAGAGTATGAATGAAGTCACACAGCATTTTCTTGCCCACATTTTGATGGTTTTTTTTTTGTTCAAATCTGCTGAGATATAATTTAGCTTCTGACAAAGCACCTGCTTCAGCCTGAGAAGTTTTTGTACGTGTCTTTAAGGGATGTTTATAAGCTTTTCAAAAATAAGTACTCTGCTATGCTCTTTTGGGATGCTCTATAGGCATTGTTTTACTTCCACTACGAATTTGCCAGTGTCTACAGTACTCTGCTTGTGTCTCATTAGAAGAATGCTATTCTAACCAAGATTCTATCTCCTGAGTCTTGAAAGATGAAACCCTTTAGTTGGAGCCAAACAATACTACAGTGCCTCTGTCCCTTTTGGAGACTAGACGCCCTCTCTCTTCTGCAGAAAAGGAAGGAAAGCCTTCATGAAGTTCCACATAAGTATAAAAGAATTTGCCATTTTGGCGCGATGTGCTGCAATCTTTTCCCTTTCCCTATTTTCCCATTTTTACCACTAAGCAACTGAATACAGATTTTCTATTTGAATGATCCCTTACTTCTGTGCAAAACATTTATGTGGATGAGAACCAGTTCTGTCTGGCTGGTGCCAATGCAAGAGTAAAAATTATATAGCAGCTGGAGCAACAGCAGCAGCAGTGGTAGTAGTAATGACAAAGTTTCCAGTAATGAATTAAATATGGAAAGTGGACAACAGTATAGTAGCCAATAGTTAATTATGGCTGACCTGGTACCCAACATTTTGCTAAGTATTTGAGTCCTTTATCTCATTTGGTTCTTTTAATCTGTTTTGAGGTTGCTATTGATTCTACAAAAAACAGTCCTTATTTTTATTCCACTTTATTTCCAGTGAGCTGATTGTGGAGCATATCGTGGCTTGGTAGGCAGCCTCGCTTCCTTGAGCGTCTATCAGAAGTGGAAAGACATGTCACTCAGTGCTTAACAGGGCTAGCCAGTTTAACCCTTCCCTAATAGCATGATCAGTGCACTGGTTACATCAAGTACTATCTTCAGGAAGGCAGATCTGAGAAGGGAGACAGGAAAGGAATGATTGGTACACTTAATGCCTTTTAAATTCACAAGTTAGCTATATCACTCTCTTTCCAGTAGTGAATTCAATGAAGCTGTGGAGGAAAACTGGAAGAGTCCCTTCTGTAGACTTGTAGTCAGCAAGTAAATCTCAAACTTCTTTTCTGCTATAGAAATCTGAGACAATGAAATCTGCTGCTGTTGACACGCACAGTACCACTAATATAATGTACATTTTGCAATAAGGAAACACAGATTTAAAAAGGAACCCAACCTCAGAGAATATATGAATAAAAAGAGAAAGATCGAGAATTTAGTTGACCCTGACCCCAGGGTTTTAAACTCTCTGTAATACCTTTTTGTGTACTTGATGAAAATACATATGAACAAAGATGTTCAGTTGATGTCTTTACCTACAATAGCTATTTTTTGGAAATGTATTATTGGGTTAAAGACATACTAATTAGTAAGCATGTAGACTAGTTGGTGAGGAGTAAATATATTCAAAGAAAAGGGTGTTGTGGAATTCACTCGCATATGCTAGAAGCACTGATACTATTGAAAACATGCCCTGTTGCTATTACAAATGTGCGATGCAGTATTTCTTGAATACAAAATGTGGCAGGATACTCCATAGAAGCATGAAGCATAAATGTGGCAGACTCATTTACACAGATTTTGGCAAGTCCTCAATATTTCCCTTCAAGTTCATTGCCTCTCACTGCGAAGTGTAACAACCCATAAGGTATATGGGATCTGTGCTGAAAGACTTCTCAAGCGCTTTCATGATTTTAAATTTAACTTTGCTACAGGGTACAGAATTGTGATCACCTTGGAGTCAGTGCTGATCTATCCTTGAAAAGAGAGAGAGAGGTTACTATCCCCCATATCCCCCAATTTACTTCTGTCTTCATTAAGACATAATACATACGTTAGTCTCCAACATCACTAATCTTTCCAAATCTTATTTCGAGATATTTTTTGAAAACTCATTTCATAGTAATTTTGTAGTATACATTTATCCATAAGCCTCAAAGCAACTGCACTTCTCTGTTGCCCTGAATCCTTTGAGCAACTCAGCCTCTAGAGAGAAGTACTTTGGTGACATTTTTTTTTTTGCCTCTTCTTACAGATGGCGCCCATAAATGGTATGAGCAGCAGGCGTGCTGTTGAGGTTCAAGAAGTTTAGCTAATGGAAATTCTTTTTTGTGGGTAAAACAATTGGGTGGCTGCAATTTCTCTTTATCAATTTCTAAATATCAAAATTAGCTTGCTTGTAACCACAAAGGTGTTATCTCTTGAATGACTGTGCAATCACTGTGTCTTTGTTGCTAAACTCATAGCAGCAGTTCTGTTAGGGCATTTAGAACAGCACAACAATAATACGGGTACATTGTCATATTGATCCGGAGAAAAGATTTCTTTGATTTAAAAAAATACTCTATTAACTTCTAGAGCTGCTATAAATTATTACAAACTGAGTGGCTCAAAACAACAGAAATTTATTCTTTTACAATTTTGAGGTCTGATGCCCAGGAGATAGGAGAATCTTGCTGTGGCTGGAGATAGCAGGGAAGAATCCTTGGTTACTTCTCCCTGGCTTCTGGTGGTTCCCCAGCAAATATCAGTATTTGCTGACTTACAGTTGTATCATTCCAGGCTCTGCAGTCTTTTATACATGGCCTCTTATTTGTGTGTGTGTGTGTGTGTCTTCATGACCTTCTCATAAGTACATCTATCATTAGATTTCCAGCACATTTTATTCCAGTAGGACCTTATATCTCTTTACTAGTTTTATTTGCAAATAACCTATTTTCCAATAAAATCAAATTCTGACATTCTGGGTGAACATGAATTTTCAAAGGATGGTATTCAACCCAGTACAGATTCTAAGTGAGGCACATATGAAAGAAGACTTTCAGGAAACTATTTACTCTTGAAATGGTGGTGGTCTGCAAGGGAAGGATGCTAAGATATCCAACTACATAAAGCCCATTAGAAGACTGGCTGTGTAGAATGAGTATAAGAATAAGCTCAGTTGAATACTTGCATAAGCATAGTTGATGTAGATTAGCATTTGAGATGCAAAGATGGAGAAATATCTTGACAAGAAAACTCACAGCGTGACATTTGCAATATGTGGGAAACAAAATCTTAAAGTGCTAAAATCCTTTTGCAAATTCCCTTCTAAGAAAAAATGTCAGAGGCAAAACTACTTAATCATGTGTTATACAACAAACATGTTGTGTTCCCTACACTTGTGTTTGTATTTTTTCCTTCAAATGGTTTTCTCCTATTGTATTTTTCTGTTGTTGAATTGATACTTTACACTAACTGCCTGAAATTTAAACTATTCTTAATCATTTGCTTTTCTCTTTCAAGTCTACATATTGGCCTGTTGACCTTGAGTAAATTACTTATAAATAATACTGATATTTGTTTCATAAGATTCTTATGATAATTTAAATAATATAGTAAAACACACACCACAAAGTATTAAGTAAGCATTAAAAAGCAGAGAGTAACTGTTCTTAAATTCACTTACTTTATCACATGTGAAAATCTTTATTAGTATTAGATATGTAGTAAGTAGCTAGTAAATATTCAACTATGTACTTTAGCTGCTCCTTTTATGAGACATTACAGGTATTTGAAAAAAAGAGATTCTGTCCCACACAGTACCATCATAAGGACTTCAGATTAGTGAATCATCAAAAGTTAATGAACAGGTAAATACTATTTAAAGCATTATAAAGATACAGAATTCCCTAGGCATCATTTATTGCTGTGGTTCCTAATTTGAGTATCACTAGTGCCTCTGTCAGGCATATATTAAGTGCTTAACCAACATTTGTGAAATTATTTCTCTTATTATACTTTCTTAAGGTGTTTGTTCACTGTACACTTCTAGCATCCATCTCACATTTACCAAATCTGAAATTGCGAGGGAGAGGGCGAGACAGGGAAAATTGTTACATTGAAGAAATTCTTCTGTAAGTTACACTCAAGAATCCAAAAGTTTGAGAGTCAATTCCTTAATGCATTTCCCAAGTCCCCTGAACACTTTCATAGAACAAATGATGATTTCTTTTTATTTTTACACACTGCACCTTTACATCTTTCACAAGGTGGTTGCCATTATTTACTGAGTCAAAGTATTTAAAAAATCAAATTTCAACCTTTTTGCCCGATATTGCTGGAACATACTATTATTTTTATTCATATTATGATTAATATTTAATCAATAACTGTTTATTATAGCTGTGATATGCCACATACTACCCTAGGACTACAATGGTAATGAAGACATGTTTGGTCCTTTATCACATCACCACTCCCATATATCCCCATGCGACATTAAGTTTTTACTGTGTCAAGTCCTATGAACGGAAAGCATGCAAGTACCGGGATTATAGACAGAAAATTTACCCTAATCTGAAGTGAATATGATCAAACAGAGTTTTCCAACGTTGTGACAATTACTTGGACATCTGGACTCAAGTGAGGGTTAGCCATAGGAATAAAGAAAAAAACATGATCTAGACAGAAAGTTCACAAGTACTTAGTTCTTGAACAGAAAGGCTTTGGAAACATTCAAGAAATTTAAGCAAGTCATGTGGTTGATAGGAAGTGACCCAAGAAAGTCATCAAGATGTGAGAGTATGCAGACTTTGTGGAGATGCAAAAGGGACTTGGAGATGATAGAATAGAAGACAGGGGAGTAAAACAAATCAAGGCATGTGAATATGCACCAGTACCCCATGCTGAATATATTTACTCTGAATCACAAAGATACACTAATACAAAAATGCAATTTACAAAAGAGTGAGAGTTGTGATAGTCAGATACATACTAGAATGTGGGAGAGCTTGTATTTTCCAAATACGCAGGACTTAGGGTAATGTCTCTATCTGTACATTGTCACACTGGAATCAATACCAGAACATGAATGAGTTTAATCATTTTTCTTAAATGATCTATCTTTCTTCTTTCTCCAAGTGTGTTGTTTGGTTTGAGAGGGATCACTAACTCTCCATACGCTGGGGATGAGAGCTGATCAGGTTATCTCAAACCAAGGTGTTTGTTCCACATCCCACAAATCCTGTGCAAATGCAATAATCAGCTTCAACAATGTTCTCATGCAGTTTCATTCACGTGTTAATTTTTAAACTGCAATTTCTGAATAAACACATTCAAAAGAGGACAAAAAGAGGAGGAAAAACAATGCTCTCATTATCTTGGTAAATAGTTTGTATCATGTATTCACAGCACAATTTCTTTTTTGAAGAAGTGTTTCTCATTAATATAATATAGCATACTATAGTTTCTTAAGTATGTTAATTTTGGGGTATGGTCCCAGTGAATAAAATATTCATGTCCAGGATTAGCACAATTAAAGATGTTCATAATATCATTCAGTGCTAATTGTGGAAGAGTGGGAAAACAGACTTCTAATTAGCAGAGTCCTGGATGTGTGTTTGGTGAGCTACATTCCCTATCATAGGTCAGTAGTATGGCCCAGATGGGACTTTATCATGAGTAAGATAAGAGGCTTTATTTTGTGATTCTCTTTTTTTTAATGCTAGTTTTCATTGTGGATCAAGCTGGCTATAGTCAAATCTGTAGTCTTTATATCTTTTGTATATTTTTATGCTTTACTTAGAGATTTTTTTTTTTAATTTTAGCTTGCTAGTGAGGCATCCAGTGTTCTCCTGCTATCTTTTGCCTATGTTTTCTGGCTAGGAATTTCCCATGCCCTATGTCTCACTGAAAATTATTTGCCTGTGTCTTATTGTTAGCAGGTCTTCTTTTCTGCTGAGTTAATAATGATGTAAACCAGTGCCCCTAAGCTTTTTGGCATCAGGGACTAATTTTATGGAAAATAGCTTAGACAATTTTTCTATGGGCAAGTGGGAGGTAGTTTCATTTCTTTTATTAGGGTATTTTTATGACACATAATAACTGCATTCCCCAGCCCTGGGATCATCATGTCAGCCTGACCTCTGGTGATCTGGCTTCAGATTCTCATATGAAGAGTACAACCGACATCTCCCAGATGTATCGTTCACAGAAGGACTGGCACTCCTATGAGAATCTGAGGCAGCAGCTGACCGCACTGGAAGCAGACCTCTAGCAGTAATGAGAGTGGTGAGGCATGGCATAAGTACATATGAAGCCTTATTTCTGGCCTGCTGCAGTGTGGGTGGATCCTAACAGGCGATGGACTGGTACTGGTCCCTGGCCCTGGAATTGGGGACCTCTGATGTAAATGATGATACTTTGGAACAAGAATCAGGAATTCTGGGTAAAAACTGAGACTACAACATTTAACTCTTGTAACTTTGTATCTTCTTATTCTTGAATTAGGATCCTAAGTACATCTAGGTCACAGCATTTTATAGGATTAATATAGGTGTAAAATAGTGTTATAAGATGCTAAGACCTATGTAGATATTTTGGAAGTTTTGAGTGTATGTGAGTATAAATTAAACCAGTCTGCTCATAAATTGATTAGTGGATAATGTTATTGCACCTTATAGTTATTCTACAATGACAGGTTTCAATTGTTTCAGCGAAATTTTTCCATCCCTTTCAGACTAGTTTTCTTTTCATTAAAAAACAGTAAGAAATCAAACATATTATTTCTATCCTTTTTTCTCTTTTGCTTTTTAAAATAAAAAAGTACCACATCGCTTCATCTATTTTTAGTCAAACCATAGGTAATGTATGTAGAAGACATTATGGTCTGTGATGCTTACTATACTACAGGTAGGAACTTATATTTAGATGTAAAATTTCAAACCTTGACTGCACATCAATTGTTCCTTAAATAAGTAACTTTGGATAACAGTTATGTTTGGGAAATATAATGCAGCTATTAGAATGTAAGAACAATTTAGGACCACTTTGTACATTAAAGAACTATAGATATACATTTTTTCTTCATTTTTCTGATGTTATAATCCCTGTATAACTGTCTTTTGTATTCTAAGATCTCTATACTTGTGCATGCTTTTTTTTCCTTGCCTTCCACTATGGATAAACTTGCCATGATGTGAAATTCCTCAGTGTCTTCCCTATCTATTTGGCTAACACAAATTTAAGACACAGTTAAGGTATAATAAACGTTTGTTAAAGCTTCATTACTTTGATGAGTCTTTTGGTCTTTTCTGTTTTCCAGAGCACTCTGTGTCAAATATTAGCAAAGTACTTGGCATACTTTACCACTGCCCTCTAGTACATTGTGAGTTACTGGAAGGCAGGTTTTTAAAATAAGAGCACACAAGGTTATATATACTTACACATATATCCAAGTTACCCAATTCTAGTGGACACTATGTGGACACTAGGATATACTATCCTAGGTGTGAATATGGCTTTACTAGGTGTTATAGTTTGTAACTACATGCCTGCCACCCAAGTCTCATGTTCTCATAAGTGGGGTTTTGCAAAAGTAAATGAATCCCAAGTGCACTGTAGTTAAATATGTTAGGAGGTGGGACTTGGTTGGAAGAGAAGTCATTGGGGGAATGGCCTGTATCCGTGTATTTTCTCCTTTAGAGCCTTCCTTTTCTCTCCGCTTCCCAGTCACTGTGATTTAAGCAAGTTGTCTTGTGAGTAGCTTTCTTCAGCCCAAGTCCTTCTACCATGCAGTTTCTGTGTTTGAATCTGGTGAACTTGAACCATAACTTTTGAAAAATGAGGCAAGATAAAATTCTTCTCCTAAATTTTGTGTTTCAGGTACTTTATATTAGTGGTGTGAAAGTAATGAAAACAGCTCTTGGTACTGAGAATGGGGTCAAAGATATGATACTGCCTAATGATGTGTTTCAGACACCTTTGGAACTGGTTTATGGGAGAAGTTTGGAAAGGTATGAAGATTCTGGCTAGAGAAGCCCTAGAGTACTGTAAACTGAAGTAGATGAAAGTTGCTGATTGGAGCTCAAGACAATGAAATGCTGACAGAAATGTCAATGGTAAAGATCAAGCTTGGGAGATGTCAGTTGGGCATAAGGATTCTATTCACAGTTGGACTTGAAACCATATGTATTATGCTTTGGCATAAATTTTGCCTAAATGTTTCCCATGTCCTGTTATTTTGTGGGACTTTGAGATTAAAGACTATGTACTAATTTATCTGGAAGTGGAAATTTCAAGGCAGCTCAATATTGAGGCTGTTGCATGGATGCTGCTGACAGTTCTTGTCATATCTAAAAAACCAAGTAGAATTAATTTTAAAAATTGCTGTAGGCCAGAAGGAAAGCTTCTGTAAAGTTTGGGCCTGCAAATTTTCCTTAAGGGAAGTTTGGTTGCTGAAAATATTAGCATTAACAAGAAGTCAAATATTTTACATCAGAACAATAGGAACAGTGTCCTGAAGGCATGGGACAAAATCCCATCCTTTAGAAATTCAAGGGTAAAAAAGTGAAAGACTTTTCTTTCAGGAGACAGCTCCAGGGCACCCTTCTGGAATAGGGGTGGTTAGGTAATTGGTTTGCTAGTTGTTTTTCATTTCCAGATGCTGAGCAATCCAGGCACTCAAAGGTTTTGGAATCCATGATTCACAGGGGTCTGACTACTGCTTGGTCTGATAGCAGATATTGAAATTGTCCATATCATATGTTTTACTAGCATGAAGAATGCAAGAGTCATGGGATAAGGAAGGCTTCCATCCAGATTTTTAAAAAAGGCTTTGGAGGGCAGTTATTGTTATTGAGATGGCAGTGCATGAGGCTTAAATTGCGGTGGAGACCCCAGGAAGTTGGAAAAGACAGAAAAGCGGAAAGTGCACTTGGGAAGATCAGAGACAGTAAGTGGGGCCTGCCCTAGAGAGGCCATGGGGAATGTTGCTAGGATACAGGGACTCCTTACTGCTATCCTGGCACTACAAACCCCAATGAAAACAAACAATCAAAACTCTTGGTATATATCATATTCTTTTTTTCAGTCATGTTTTTTCACCCTTCTGAAGCATAGTATGAATATTGGAATATAGGAACAGCTGAACTAACATTTACTAAATGGAAGTGCAGGTTTATGCATTTTTTCAATATCAGGCAAAAATCCTAGAGCAGTGTACAAAGTATGTGTTATACAATACCTTAAAAATAAATCTCTTTCAATTCACTCTCTACTCCCTTAACTTTATATTTTTGATACATTTCAGAACAAATTTGATGTATTTCTCTGTTGGGCTATAGAACAAGCACTTTAAACAGATATTAAGGAGAAAGGGATCATGAAGATGGACAAGTGTGTTAAAGCTTGGACTGTGATTGGAAAACTAATCTACTGAGACCCACTAGGCCTGCCTCATTACAGAGGAATGGTTGGTAACTTAACTGAAATACAATTACCATGCCTTAGAAGAGGGGTTTTAGATGTTCAGCCAGTGCAACTGTCAATTGTAACTGTAGGGGTAAGTTAGAATCTGAGAAACTTCCCAGGAAATTGTGCATGGTTGCTAACCAAGGGGCCACCTGTGATATTTTGTCTAAAGTAATTAGAATGATATATACTTTCAACCAAGCATTTCTTAGATATTACCATTCTGATTTCTGAAAGGCACATGTATTACATAAATTCAAGGCAGAAATCAACTTCCATTCTCTTCCAAA
>RJWT010011334.1:0-23398 GCA_004365215.1 Cuniculus paca
AAGTTATTCTTCTTTGCCTCATCTAGTAGCTGCTGAATTGATTTCTCATGGTCCCTTGCTATTTTCAAGGAATCTTTCTTTCTATGATCACTAACCACAAGCCTGCTTTCTATATCTGAGACCCTGCCCCCACACTGACTTAATCTGCTATGGATACTTTCAATGGAATTTTTATTCTCGTAGATATCTGCACGAATCTGCCATATGGATTTCATTTTTTTCCTATGCTGAGCATTCATGGCTTCCATAATTTTTTCTTAAGATCCTCTATCTTTTTGTCTGTACCTGCTCTAGAGTCACTAAGTATGCTTTTCATTGTGGACACCAACTCTGAAGTTATCTGAGAAATTATTTCTGATTTGATTTTTTTCTAGAGCCTCATTCAATTGCTTTGCTGTTACCACTTTAGAGAGGTCAGGTGGTGGCTTTCAGATTGTCCCACTTCATTGCCCCCTGGTTTATCTTTGGTGAACTGGATGTCTGGGGCTGCATCTTATTTAAGTGTCTTTTTCTTTTCTTTTCTTTTTTAGTTTAATTCGCAGGGTAATGCTTGTAAATTGCCTGTGGTAAGTTGCTTTATTGCTAGTATTTAGAAACCTTAGGAAATGACTACTTCTCTGAGGTATCTTCCAGGTATAACTGGTTTTGGGGTTTTGAGTCTGTTGCAAGATCTTATGCAAGATTCAATTTGTTGGGGATGAGAAGTTGCTGCCTGTTTGGCCCAGTCCCTGGTTCTTTGGCACTGTGCTACAGTAATTTCTATGACCTTAGTCAATCTTGGTCTTGGAATACCAGGAAGAATAGTTGTTTAGAAAAATTATGTCACTTTTGGCTAAAGTGGTACCATTAGCAATAAGAGTAGCAACAATATAGCCTAGAAAATGACAAACTGAGGTAACCATTAATTTGCTACCTTTAACCATAAGAACTAGATTTGTAGTTATATAACAAATCTAAGATTAAAAACTTATATACAGTATATGTCCTTAATATGTCAATTTTACCCTCAGGGGTTAAAATTTAAAGGGATAGGGAAAAAATAGAGAGGTAGAAGAAGAGGAAGATTAGAAGTAGGGCTAGAAGATAAAGGGGGATCACACTAACTTTGAGAAACTGGTACAGAAAACCAGAGGAAAAGAGCAAAGAAAGAGATAAAAAGAAAAAGAGAATAGAGCAACAACCACAAGGAGGCTAGAAGGCACATTCACTCTCATAAAAACAAGATGAAAGGCCAGGAATATAGCTCAGTGGCATAAGTCCTGCCTGGCAAACACAAGGCCGTGAGTTTGATTCCTGGTACCACCCAAAAACAAACAAACAAACAAAATAAGATCAAACAAGGAGAAAAAAAAACAAAAATAAAACAACAAAAAACAAACATGGGAGAGAGAAAAAAGCCCACTTGCAAGTTTGTTTTTGCTGTTACTGGTAGACAATGTATGAAGACAGAATTCAGATTCATGTTGATTTATCCCAGCAAGCCATCAGTAGCTTTTTGACAGTGTGGTGGATAATCTCAGTGAGTCTCTACCTTCTGTCCAAGACCACACTCATTTGGCTTGCAGTCATCAGAGCACCTTCTATGGACCTGAGCCCAGCTAGGAGCCACTAGATGGAACCAGCAGCAGCTCTGACTTCCAAGCTCAACTGGCCTCTTTCCAATGTGGCTTCCAGCCAGTCGCTCTCTCCTGTGTGGGACAACTGAACCCTCAGCACTCACTGGCAGCTAGTGCAGTCTGCTGTATCCACTGCTCCCCTGCACTCCTGCATCTCTCCTTGGAGACCTCTGGGGTCACTAGCAGTCACCACGTGCCCACAGTTTTGAACTGTTCCTCTCACACAGTGAGTCCTGTCTCAGGCAGAAGGCACCATCAACTACCTCGTTCCTCTTCATCAAAGTTTCTCCCCTCACTCTCTCTGTGGGCTTCAATTCACAGCTCAGGTCCTTCCTGGGTCCAGGGGATCTACTTCCCTCCCTCTGTCTTCCTCACATTTCTATATTCCAATGTCTGGGTGGCAACACTCAGAAGGGCTTTTTCTCTACTGCTTACCACTCTGCCATGTTGGTGCCTACCCTCACCCAGGCACTTTGAATGGAAAGAGGTTGGTCTCTTGAGAAGGGTTCAACTTGAATTCTGACAATTTATACAAAGTGAATTTTCCAGAATTCCACTAGAAGGACTGCAAGTTATACACTATCTCAACTAAAAAAAAAAAACTGCCTTATAATGTGCTCTAAAACTGGAAATGATTTAAATGATTGTTAATAGGTGACTGGATAAACAATTTGTGAATTCATACCATGAAATACTCATTATATAAGAAGAAATGTGCTATATTATTATGTATAATAGCATGAATGGATCTCAAAATAGTTGGGCTGAGTGAAGAAGTCAGATGAAAGAAAGGCCATACTGTGTGACATCATTTATATAGAAAGAATTTTTTTTTCGTTTTTTTGAGACAGAGTCTCACTATGTAGTGCATGCTAGCCTTGAACTTGCTTATGTAGCCCAGCTTGGCCTCCAATTCATGTCAATCCTCCTGCTTCAACTTCTGAAGTGCTTGGATTATAGACATGCACCACCATGCCCAGCAGTACTATTTATATAAAATTTTAAAAATACAAATAAATCTGTAGTAACAGCATGGAAATAGTTGTCTGAAAGTAAGGATGTGGACCAGGGAGAAGCAGTAGAAAGGGACTATAAAGGGACACCATGAAACTTTTGGGGGTGATAGACATGTTTATTATTTATTATTAATGGTAGTTTCATGGACATAAACATACATCAAAATTTGCCAAGTTATTCATGTTGAGAATTTGTAGTATGTTGTATCTCAATACTTCAGGGAAGGTATTTTTTAAAAGAAATAAGATATACAAATGCTTAGCACTGTACCTGTCAGCTTGAAAAATTGGAGCTATTTTATAATTTTCACACTTGTGCTCACAGTCACCTTCTTCAGTGATAACAGGAGCTAAAGACATGGGTACTCTGATTCTGTGACGTGTTTCAAGTGGATTTTGCCCAACAACCAAGAGAAACTCATATGCTCAATAGAACTAGAGTCAGTACAGAAAGGAATTCAGAAACTTCTGTGGGAAACTCTTCCAGCCAAGTGAGACTTCTCGAAAAACATTTATAATTTCAGTGTTACAGAGAAAAACCTTGAAATATATTTCTGAGAATGCCTACAATTCTAACAGCACATTTCAGACTAGTTTCTTATCTTGTCTAGACTGAATGATTGTTCCAGATCAGTCATTCTTGTTCCTCTCAACAAACACAGTCACTTGACATTAAAGTGCCACCACTGAGTCATAGAAGGTCACCTCATGGAAGAGGAGTTCTCCTGCTAACACCTTCACCACTGGGTTCTTGGGCTGGCTTAGAATAGAGATCATATTTCTTCCATTCTAAGTTTTTCTCCATTGAGCTCAGCAAGCCTTCCATTTCAAGGAATACTCACTGTCTCCCACAAACAGATTTTTGGTCTTCAAGCTTTCTTTTTATTTTATTTTTGACAGTACATGTTTGCAGTACATAGTGTTTACATTCCTTGTGTGGAGCTGGTACATGTACATGACACATCTTACTTCTCTTTTTTTCTCCCTTCTCTCCATACCTCTCCCTTTTCTTCATCCTCTTTCCCTCCCCTCCCTCCTCCCTCTGTCTCTTGATCTTTCCATTTAAGAAAGATCTGTCTCCCTACTTCCTATTATCCATCTTTTATTTTGCTCTTTATTTATAATTTGGGTTTTCCTTATAAGAGAAATAATGCAATATTTAAGCTGTGTATCTGATTTATTGCCCTTAACATTTTATTTGCCATAAACATTTAAACCTTGGACTCTCCCCTGGCCCTCCTGTCCCTGAACTTATGTTAAATAGGAAACAGGGAGATTCTTTTGACAAATGAAAACATTCCCACTGCACCCCTAAGCCTTGGATTAGATATTAATTTTTAAAAACACAATCATTCTGTAAGTGGATACATAGTAAACAGGCTTAATTTTTTTCCAGAAAGAAAGGAAGAGAACAAGATGATGATGCTGGATACGAGGGTGAAACACTGACACAGAGAAGTTTTTCTCTAAGGCGAGCCTCTGACTTTACCATGTAGGGTCATTGCTGCACATCTCCTCTCAAAGCCTTTGCATTTGTGGCAGCAAAACAAGGGAAGGTGTTTCAGCTTGCTTTGAAGATCAGCATCCAGCCTTCTACAAATCGAGGCTGAATGGCCTGGACAGAAAGGAACATTTGAGCTGCTCTTTTAATTAGGTGAAAACCAATTTGACACTTCACTAATTCAGTGTTTTTTCTGATTTTCTTGGCCTCTAATTCAGTCTTGTGGTTACTGGGAAAATAGCTTTTTTGGTTAGCCTGCATTTTCTTGTTCATCTGCCCTCAATGTAAAGCTGAATTTAGTGTAATAGAGAAGAATCATAGCTGGATTGATCTGAGAAGGTTTAGTTATAAAAGCCCAAAGTGACCAGGAGACCTGTGCCTGGACACATTGTATCAGGCCAGCCCGAGTACAAAAACTGGTGGTTCCCTGGCCTCTGACGACAGTGTTGCTTATTCTACCCATCCGTGGACATGACTCAGAGACTTCACCTACACTGTGTGTCACACTCAGATTCAGTATCTGTCAAGACTCCATCATCTTGGACAACGACCTGCCTAAAGGAGGGGCCATATCACACATACCTCTGTCTGGGGATCATATGCATTCGGTATCCCCCACAGATGAGAGTCTGTACCCATCTCAGAAACATTACAAAAAAAGGCTGGCAGGAAGAAAGTGGATTCAAAAGTGTCCCCAAGCTCAAGTTAGCTGATTGATGACTGACCTCAGGGAAAAGGGTAAAGTCTGAGAAATGTGACTTTTGTTTTACAATATTCATTAAACAATTATTTTACACCAGCACTGCAACAAATGTGGGAAAACATCCATAAATGAGAAACAAGAACTTACAGTTCAGTGGGAGCTAGAGGCTTAGCTAACTCAAATATCAGGATACCCACAGGCCCACCGTGAGGGCCACAAAGAGTGAGACTTTCAGCTGAAAGTCACCTTACACTCAGTTACACAGCCACATTTCTGTTCTTTGAGGGCAGCATCTACGTTTCTCTGGAATTGTTTTCTCTCTCATATCCCTATTATTGCAGCACTTAATACCTATTTTCTGGGAATATCTACTGACTGGTCACTCACAGGTGCTGTGATAACTTTGTGGAAGACATTTGCTGTTTCTTATAAAAAGGCTCTAGGAAAACAAATTTATTACAAAAAGTCATATCTCTGATAGCAAAATTTCTGTACAGGGACAGAGTAATTAAAAATATACTTCTCAAATAGTGATATTATTTTAATATTTATATGGTTATAACATCACTTAGTTTTAAAACAGTCATGTGAAGTAATTAATGATATCACTTTGGTAACTTGTCAAGTTCTAGTGTTTGACACAAGATCATGCAGCCAAAAATAACACTGTAGGACATGACCCCAGTTCTCTGACTCCAAAGCAAGGATCTTTCTGCTGTACTAAGCACTCTCCCTAGCCATCCTTTCATGCAAGTCTCCAGGCCATCAGGTGACTTGAATTAGGGTAGACATGGACTTTACTGGGATAACAATTTTTATGGGACTTTCCATAACTCAAACAGGTACCTTGGGGATCATTTTTACTTTTCCCAATTGGTCTGCAAAAAGTTTCTTCCCTTCTATTTTCCTCTGAACCTAGCTAAACTAAACTCCTGTCTAAAACTCTGATGTGTTGGAAATGGAAGTGATAGTGGCTTATGCAAACATGCCAATGTCCCCAGCGTCCTTTGGGTACTGCTTATGGATTAGCCCATCCCCTCACCGTTCATAAATAGCAGGCTCAGTCTCAGTGGTTGAGGAGTTCTCTTAATGGGCCATCAGGGGAAAAACACCACCCATCTGGTGGCCTTGGCGCAGCCTTGTCCATAAAAAGGGATTTCATATCATTAGTGACTTCCTTTTCACAGTTCATTAGCATGAAATGTCTTGGCAGCTGAAATGACAAAGGGGACTCCCTCTTTACCCGGGATTTCATGGGTAAAGACAGAAAATACCCTATTCTAAAAGCAGACATGGTGCAGCTGTATTTGCCACTTTAATTTGTGGCTCTGACTCAACAGCAAGTCAAGATGCTGAAAACTCTTTGTTGCACTGGTCATCTGGCCACCAGATGGAAAGTTGGATTCAACTTTACACGGTAAGTCTAGTAGATAAACTAGTGGCATCTGGATACATAGATTTGCTCACATTACCTTGCTACCAAGGTTGAGTTGGGGACAGTGGGGTAAGATGAAATGCACCAATGGTCCTAAAAAAGTTAGTGTATAGGTGTATGTATATATACACATTTTTTCCATATGTATAGAACATAGGTAAATATAATTATTTTTTCTCAGTGTTTACTGTCTATCTTCCAGGTAAAGTTGAAGATACAGTTGAATTAGTCCCTAAACAAGTTACTTTTGAGATCAGGACATGAAGTTGAAGTATCCGTTTACGGAGAATTGAGTATTTACTAGGAATCGAATTGAGCTACATCTCCAGCCCATCTTTATTTTTGATTTTGAGACAGGGTCAGCTGAGGCTGGGCTAAAACTTGCAATCTCAAGGTCTTTGGAAATGTGTACTCTTCAAGGACAAAAAGGGTAAAAGATTGAATCTCTCCATCAATACCTAAGGTGACATCTACATATAGCTGAGGTTTTATGTATGAAAACTCAGGCAAGGAGCTATACTACCCTTCTTTCTGCTTTGGGCCTAATGATATAACTACCATCAATAGACAGAGTCCACTCCAAACCCACCTCTACCTACTTATCAAGTAGAAATGGAAGGATACAGAAGGTGATTTGGTGTGAAATTTTATCTCTGCTGCCTACCTAGGATAGTGTGGCAAGTGCTCTCTGAGATAGCTCATAATGTCCCCTGGTCCTAGTATTCACACCTTTGTGTAACTCCCTTTCCCAGACTATGTGCTGAATCTGGCTCTCTTTTAATAAGTAAGGAAAAGTGACTGATTATCATTTCTTGTTCACTCTTTCATTATCTCCTGCTTCATGTTTTCACTCTCTCTGATCACTCTTTGAATGGGAAATCAGCTGCCAAAGAATGAATTAGTACAGTGGAGACAGAGTCCTGCCAATCATCACTACATAAGTGAGTCTGGAAGCAGGCTCTTTCCTATCTTTCTCCTCTTCGATGACCTTCGAGGAAACCACAGTCCTGGCTTTTCTGCAACCTCAAAAGAGACTTTGACCCTGAAACACTGTTATCTGTGCCCAGGTTTTTGAACCACTGAAACTAGGAGATAAATGCTTATAATATGAAGCCTCTAGGATTTGGAAATAATTTGTTAAGTAGCAATAAAAATCTATCATAGGAAGTAGTAGGAGACATAGTGATTCCCATTCACGATTGAATGGATGAGACATTTGGTTATAGGATTCAGTGCCAGAATATTCAAGCTATACATAAATCTTGATCTTGAAGAGTTTTTCTAACTTTAAACAGTGAAATCATCATGTGTAACTCTTTGAGCACACAGGGACTTCTACTTTTCTACCACTAGTTAGAATGATTTAAAGATAGTTTCTCCTGTGTATTTTTAAAAATGCAGAGACCAGACTTCCACTCCAGACTTACTAAAATAATACCTCTTGTGGTGGGGACTAGTTCTGAATTTTTAGAAAATCACCCTGGTAATTTGGCTGTTTAGTCTATTCGGTAACTTCTGGGGAAAAATACTTTCCAGGTCATCTTTCATATTGGTTCTTTCTTCTTTATGGTTCTCTGTGTTAAGGAGATTTTTATGTCTACTGTCAGTGACACATTTTGGAAACTAAGTCCTAGCAGTGAGTTTAGCATTCTTGAGTGTCCTAAATGTGAGGGTAGCATCAGTGACTTGCAGAGTTGGGAAAGTTGAGCAATGCCCTAAAGCTTACTTATGTCCTTAAATGTATCAAATTAGCAATGGTCTCTAACATAATTTCAGGAATGGTTTGTTTTCTAAAAATTTAAGCAACTCATGATGTGTTGCTCAAAACAAATTTTCAGAGTCCTATGACAGAGTCCTATGACATGAGGAAGGAGACTTTGGGACAAGTGTTAGACGAACTGAGCATAGGTGCTGGTTCCTCTGCCTGGCAGCTATGTGACCTTGAGTAAATTCTATTTTCTTCCAGTCTGATTTGAGTGGATTTGCTACATGTTTTTATGGAGATGATATGCTGCTATTAAATAAACTTTTCTTACTTCTTAACACTACATTCTGAACATTTTTATGTCATAAAAAAGTTCCTCAAAAACACTATTTTCAAGGACTCCATTATATTCCACTTTATATGTATATTATAACCATTTTCCTGTGGTTAAATATTTAGGTTATCTCCAAGTTTTCACCATTATAAAGAACACTGTGGAAAATAACTTCGTATTTGAATTTTGTCCACATTTCTTACCACTTCTTAGAAGAAAATTTTAGAAATGAAATTACCACATCCAAATGTATACCCACTTTTAAAGGCCTGCTATACATTGCAAATTGTTCTTCAGAAGGCTTAACCAATGTGTACTCCCATCTGTAGGAAAGAATTTCCTGGATAAGGCATTGCCCATGTTTAAAATTTTGCTAATCTGATGTTTTACATATCTTTGCTAGTTTTATGGCAAACTATTTATTTATCATGCTAGTAAAATCTAATACTTTTCTATATTTAGTGCTGAGAATTAATAAAAAAAACTAATAACCCCTACCCTTATCACAGAGATATTAGGAATATTTTCAAATGATAACTGATACTTTTTATGAATGCAACTATGTTATCCTTAATGATATAACTTACTGTTTCAATTTAATTGATAGCTATTTTATATGTCGGTAAGTCTATCTCTCTCATGGGGTTGTGAATCAAAAGCAAATTCTCCCAGTCTTCCTTTATCCCATGCATTTCAATGCCATATAAGCAGAGTTCAGTAGCATTAAGAGCTGTAAAGAGAGAGTACCCAAATGACAAACAAACCCATACTGTTTGCATGGCTGTCTCTAGAGTCGCTCTCAGTAGATGTTGGAGATAGGTCAATCAAATTTCAGTTTGGGGCTCCAGTTATTTAAGTCATTCTCCTCAGCCACTTCCTTCCCCTTTGGCAGCCCCATCCTTGAGTCACTGCTGCTAGTTGTAGCAGCAGCCAGCTCTTTTACAGCAAGGACAAAGAACCACCCCTTTCCAGAAGCCCTACGAATGGGTCTACCCACCTGTAGGACTGTTGAATTTCAATACACATAATGATGGCAAGCAACAAGAGAAAGCTACAATTCCCAGAATTTCAATGCTAAATAGGTGACTTGCATATTATTGCCCATTCAACTTGATCCCCTCACTTATTTGAAAATAAAAGTTAAAAATTAAAAAATTTATAATAAAGGCCCAAATGTACAGAGAATTTTTCAACAAATTCAATATAAAGTGTTCAATATTTAAACATCATATGAGTTTTCAAGGGAAAAATGTGGTCGGTTTCAATGTAATCCATATTCATTCAGACTATAACTACTTATTTATTATCCTACTAAAATCAAGTATCAAAGGCTTAGAATTAAGCCTTCGTTTTTTCCTAGAACTCTGTCTTTTGTATCTGGAGCTGCAATAGCATGGAATTTTTAAGGGTAGAATCTGTTCTTTCTTATTTATAATTAAAAATAAAAAAGTATTTGGGGATCAGTTGTACTAGTGCCTATAAACATGCAAAAAGGAATTTTGCCTTAGTACTTCTAAACAAACCATTCTTTTTTTCTTCCAAATTTATGGAAGAACTTTAAAGGAATTTTGTATACATGATTATGAAAGCTGTGCTTTAATTCAAGGGGAGTTTGGGCTGAGTTAGACATTTTGAATTCAATTTGGTTTGGTATGGCTTTCCCAGATATTACTTCATTTTATTTATATAACTTCATGGCATCTCCACAACTTGCCTTTTCATTATTGTCCTCTGAAATCTCATGCAATAAATTGTGGTTATAGAGAGGGACAAAATCAGCTTCCTAACCTCTTTTAAGAAGAACTGTCCATTTTTCCAAAGTGGCTTAGCTATTACTGCTTACTTTCTGGTTCCCAGAATTATATGTCGATCCATCATGGCCACCTAGAAGTGAGGCTCCCTACAATGCTCTCATCGTTTTCCAGGGAAGCCTGCCTCGACTGTGCACCTGCCATCCAGGTGTATAGAGTGGAGATGCTTTGGTCAGGACAATTTTGGATTTATCATTGTGCAGTGTACTCAGTTCATGGCTAGCTTGGAACGAACATGACCAACGAAAACTGAGAACATGGTGGATGAATCACAATGGAGAAAAAGTCACTAGTTTGGAATTGGCCATTTCTGATCTTCCTATTCTAAATACAGAAACATCAAATTCTTTGGTGTGGGATGAACTCCAGGAAGAAACTCTGTGCTTCACCTACATTCTCCTTGCTGAAAATTCTCTGGCCAGTGCAGAACCGTTGACATTGCTTTCTCCTAGTATATGGTTAGAAAAACTATCAATATTAAATAATAACAATCAGTGCATGTGTAAGCTTACTAAATGCCAGATACTGAGATATGTAAGGATTAAATGAGATAATACACAACGCTTCACAGAGGTTGGTGCGGTCAGTGTTCCACTTTGTAGGTGGAAAGCCTGGGTCTGACAGGTCAGACAACTTGCCTAGGCAGCCTAGGAATGAGCTGAGCTGGAATGGAGACACTGGCCATCAGATCCAAGAGTCCTCATCCTCACCACCTTAACTGCTGCAAGTGATACACACTAGAGGCCCAGACACACATGTTAAATGGTCATAAGACTATGCTGAGTTTTTTCTCCCTTCCTATGAGAGAATGAAGGTAGGAAGAGTCCAACTTTAGGGAGATGTTCTTCAGGTAACAGTTTTCATCTCCTCTTCATGGCATAGATCTTCCCTTTCTAATGTTGACTTGGATGGGCAAACAAAATACAATCAAAACACAATATTTTTTCCCTAGTTGTCCCAAAGGAAGATTTCTCTAGAAAGCTGACAAACAGATGGTGTAGGGCAAAAATTAGGAAGTTCGATGTGCAGGATTAAATATCAGATGCCACTGAACAATCTTCAGGAACCTGCAGAGGAACTGGAAAGAAATCTTCCAAAGTCTGTGTTTTCCCTCCTTGAAGCGAAGTAGTTACCATCACCCTTCACAGCCCGATTCTCCCACACTAAGACTGTTCTATGAGAGACCATTTGCATTGCCAGGTACAGAGAATTATAATATGGCTTAGGTCAATTTAATAGTTGCTAATTTAGTTGACTGATCAGATGAAGCAGATACCAACTCCTCTCCCTCTGACTCTCATGGCTTGTAATTCAGTTCACTACTGCTAATTTCTCTCTCCCACATACATGGCATTAAATCCTCTTATCTCTTCTCAGAATCATCCCTCATCTACCACTCTGTTCCCCTCTTTCCCCTCTCCTTACTCTATCTATGAACATAAGAGAGATCCTAGTAATTCAAGATTAAACCATCAGAGTGGTGCTGGAAACACATCTGTAATCAAGGAAGAGCCAAGATATAACAGGGAAGTACTATTTGAGTCATATGAAATTGAGACTCAATGCATGGATTTCTGGAACTGTCCATTGAGCCTCTTTAGAATCTTTCTTTCCAAACAACCTAATTTAGGATCTCAGAGTGTCTGGTTTGGAAAAGACCTCAGAGGTAAACTGGCCTATGAACCAGCTGCTGCTGCTTGCCTGTTCTTCACATATGCATTTAAAGACAAAGCTGGGTCAGGCAAAGGAAATGTGGGGCTAGTAAGGCCTAGACTTTGTCCTCAAGATACCTGGTATTGCATAGAGTTAAGGAGTGTCATAGGGAGATAGGCATGAGATACAGGGTCTTAGATAAGGTCTAGTGGGGGAGAAAGTCAGGACAATATCTGCAGAATAGATGATGTTTGTACTAGTTCTAGAAGGAAAAGGAGTCTCTGCTGTTTGCAAGTCACAGGAATACTATTCAAAGTAGGTAAAATAGGGACTGTGTTGCAAGAGCATGGGTTCTCACCTTACTTGGGAAGCGCAGAAATGCAACTGAGTACTGTGGTTTCAAATGTGCTTAGGCTCTGCCTCATGTGCTTACTTTCTCCTCTGCCCCTTTCACATCAAGTTCATTCCGTTACTGAGGACAATGAGATAGAAAGAAATTTGGCTGCTGAAGACCCCCACTTGTACTGCATGGCTATGCCACCATAGATGGAGTGATTCTATTTCCTCAGCTCCTTGGTTTGAACAACTCTGGGCTTTAGGAAAGGCTCATTGGGGTCAACCATGGCTGGGGGCCATGCCCCCACTGCAGAACAAGCTCTGCATTCAGCCCATTCTCAGAGAAGGAGAAGCCCAAGGGGCCATGCAATCACTCCACTTAGGGTCCTCCGCATATGTGTCACTCCAGAACACTGGCTTGAACTTAAGTGACAGACCAGACCTTTCCTTCAAGATTTTCAGAAACCTGGCTGCCAGCTCAGTGTTGCTAGGAGGACACACCCTTTGCACACATGTTTTACAGTGTAACTGCTCAACAAACTATCAATTATACAAGCTCAAAGGGCAGACCATGGCAGGCTGAAAATCCAGTTATTGGTGTTAATTAACAGTGTAATACATTGCTTTCTTCTAAATACATTATTCCATTTTATTCTTACTACTATCCTGTAGGGTAAGTAACAGTAATATTATACAGTGATGAATATTTAATTGTTCATATATTATGAGTCATCACTCTGTTAAGAGTGTTATATGTACTAATTCACTTAATCTTTACAGAAATTCCACCAGGTGTATACTGTACTGCTGTTATCCTGACTTTATAAATTAAAGAAAATCAGATATTCTTATTTTATAGATGAGGAAAGGGATTCCTATAAAATCAGGACAAGTAAAATAAAATAAGGCATCGCACAACTGTTAAGGATAAAATTGGCATTTGAACCTGGGGAGTCTTGATTTCTGAGTTCATGCTTATAACTTCTGTTTGATAGATCATTCTTATCTTCATTTCACAGTGAACGATTTAATGAAAGCAAAGTTGTAGTAAGTAGTCCAATAATAGCAAGACTAACAACAGCTAGTGCATATTTCACATCCACAGTACATAGGCACTGTCATAAATACAAGTAAAGTTAGTTCTCCAGCTGTCTTGGAGGAGAATTATTATTGTTGCTGCTTTTAGAAAACATGCTGACACTTAGAAGCCCACTGTTCAACTTCACACACTCACTTATCTGTTCCTGATCCATGTTTCAGATGACCCTAGGAAGTCAAGAAGATGCTGGTTTAGCTAAGAGTTGGCCTATTCTGTAACAGAACCAAATGCAGGTTGAGGCTGTATATAATCTAAACCTTAGGACTGCTATTAATAAATGCACAGGCCCCAATGTTTGCGCTGGCCCCTGATGTCTTTCACACCCAGGTGTATTTATAGAACAAACACCTCTGATTGTGGAACTTGAGATAGAGCCAGCTCTACCCCAGCTGATGTGCCTGGTTGAGCCTCGTTATCCTCACCTATAAAATGGAAATGTTGGTTAAGATAGTTGACTATGCTCTAAAACTTTCTGAATCTTCATTAGGTCATGGAAGATATACATCTGTGACTTCTCCTTAGAGGATACTACTGTTAGAGAATTGTGCCTTCCTGTGATTCATGGCAAAACAAAACTGCAGTTCTTAAGGAAAATGCCAGAAAGTCTGGTTTCCTAGGCACCAATCCCCTCCACACTCCAGATCGACCTTGGCCATCTCCAAGTAAGCAGGAAGTAGTTCCAGTCCCCCTGGGGTAGGGGTTTTACGACCACCAAGGCAGGCTGATCAAGGCTTATAGAGAGCACCGTCTGGTGAAGCAGGTGTCTCTTAGTAAGTGCGCTATTGAAGTCCCAGCACTGAGAACTTCAGAAGTTACACTTCCCTGAAACCAGATTTCTGTAGAGACATTTAATTGGTGGCTTTTGTGGGGAGCCCTGCTTCTACATCATATTCTTCAGTTATTTAGGAGACAGATTAGCTGAAGCAGATTCTACCGGAAGTATCCTATTTTTCAGGCTGTGACTCTTTAACCAGCACTTGCTGGGATGAAATCTAAGCTCTACTGAATGACAGTTGCTGAAGGTAGAGACACTTGCATAGCACATGCTGTGTTCTAGGCCCTGTTCTAAGCAGGTCCCCTAGGTGAGGCCATTTTATCCTCATGATAACTCTGAGAGGGGGGTTTTCCTTGGAGGGTTCTGATTCTTGGAGATCAAATAACTCAACCAAGATCAATCAGGTGATAAGCAACATGCTAGTTTCCTGTGGCCTCTATAACAAATTACCACAAACCAGGTGGATTCAAATAATAGAAATATTTCTTACAGTTCTGTAGTCCAGAAGTCCAATGTCAAGGTGTTGGTGAGCACTAGTCCATCCAAAGGCCCCAGGGAGAATTCTTCCTAGTATATTTCAGATTCGTGTTGTAAAAGGCATTCCTAGCCTATGGCTCCCTCACTCTAGTCTTTGCTTCTTTCTTCACATGGTCTTCTTTGGGGCTGGGTGTTCTCTACAGTCTCCTTTAAGGGCACTAGTCTTTGGGCCTAGGACCTACTCTGGTAAATCAATAATCTCAGCCTGAATAGAATTATATCTGCAAAGATCTTTTTTCCCAAATAAGGTAACAGTCCAGAAATAAGGTGCATATATCTTTGGGGGCCACCATTCCCTCCACTAGAGCTAAGCTGCTAGGAGTCAAGTCAAGCAGCTAGCTGCGAGGTGCGGCCTCACAGCCATTCTTACATGCTTACTCCTCCCAGGTGTCAGCGGGATGCCTGCTGAATTATTCAAGCTTTTCACAAGTTATCACAGAGCTCAGGGCTCCTTTTTCTGCGCTGACGTTCTCTTCGTGTTCCCCAAGTGTCGTGCACAAAGACCACACTGCTCTGCTGATCCCCCCTGGAGGAACGAACAACAAATCAGGTTGCTTTTCGCAGAGAACTGAATTAAACTTTGCAAAGGATGAAATCTTGTATATTTTCAAAATTTCAAGCACAAGTATAAAACCTTACCCTCTCAAAACCACAGTTGACAGCAAAAATGCAACACTGATGAAGAATTACTCTCCATGCGGCAAAAACCTGACCCAAGGCAGTGATTGTCCAAAATACATTCGTTGGGTCATTACCAATGTCAGCATAGATGGGCATTCTACCACAACTCTTTTTCGCTGAAGAAAAGTAGATTTTAAAATAAAGTCTGCCCCTGAAGTGTAGAAAACTTGAAACAATGGACTGTCATCTTTGTCACTAAAAGAATAGCCATTTTCCTCTAAGGTAGGTGATGAGCCAGGGCAAAGCACTGGTTCTATCAGATATGATTTGAAACAGCTGAAAAATAAACCTCTGACAATAAGATTTTAGGACAGAAGGCTGCCAGAGCTCTAAGTGTTATTCGGAATAATAAAAAGAAATGATACCAGAGGCCAGAGGAACTGAAGGAAAATTCTTACTTGGTTTGCTCTTGTCAAATACCATAGAAAAATAATCTGTGCTTGGGCAGCTCTTCTGGAGTCCGAATTCCTGAGCTGGGCTAATCTCTTCTTTCTGTTTAAGCTCAGTGTGCTGAAAACTGTCATTAAATTGCTTACATTGGTGGATGGAGCCAAGATGCTTTTCAGTCGAAAGCCAGTGAGTGTCTTAAGGAAGGTTCTGAAAGCCTTTGGCCACCTGAACCTGGCCAGATGAGCTCTTCCTTTCACTGTTGTCACATTGTCTTGGTGTCTGACACCTCTGGAAGAACCTAGTTTATTAAAAGAAGCCTTACATCTTTAGGGGCCTCCATTAGTCAAAAGCACAGTGTAGCACAGAGGTGCTAGTGATAGAAAACAATAGATAAGGAGAAAATCCTCTGGATTAGGCATTTCAAACAAAAGTTTCCTGAAGAACAAGATAGAAGCTCAAGTAGGCAATGAAGAAACATAGGATGGATGAGTGATGGGCTGGGCTGCTGGTTCTTATGTAACTGAGCTTTGACTACATGATCAAGTGTGTAGTGCTTAACTGATGAGCACCAGCCTCTTACCAGCTACCATAAGACTTGCTGACAACACCATCCCTAAAGCCCGCGTTATAATAAGGTCCTTCCGATAACTCACTCCTTTGGAAGGAGTCCAACAGGGACACGTGCCCTGTGGAATTCCACACTGTAACCAGCCATGCTTCGGAGAGATTCTAGAATCATGATGATAGCTCTTATATAGGCTGAGGGTTATCTGCTCCTCCTCCTCCAGACCCCATAAGCTAAACGAAGGGTACCTCATTAGTGTCAGATGACAAGGGTCTGGTTCCCTTTACCAAAATGAGCTTCTCATGCAATGCAGATGCTGAAAGACTTAAAAGCCATTTCTCTTGGCCTCTACTCAGGAAAGAAAGCATCACAACTTGACATGGCAGTGGGGACAGCTGAAGCCTGGAGTCACTATTCATCCTTCCTGCTATTTAAAGAGGCTCTGGGGGACATGTCCAAAAAGCTCTTCATACTTCTTACAATGAATCCTGAAATTCTGGTTGCCAAATGGTTGAGGATTATTGTTTCAAGACAAAGCTGATACATTGTGATGAGGATTGTGGTATAATGGTGAGATAGTTTGAGCAAGGAGAGAATTTGTAGCATTTTCTTATTTCTTTTGTTATATGAAGAATCAGCCAAGGAAAATGACATTTTAAGTGGATTTATCTAAGATGCTGACATATATCTATCTCTCTTTTCTCCATCCAAATTATGAACTGATCAGACGAATGAGAAATAAAGCAAAGGGAGGTCAAAATGCCATGCTGGTTCATGAGAACACGTAAGATGTATGGCGTGCCATGTAGTTAGGAAGTATTCCCACCCTTGTGAGCAGACTTAGAAAATCTCAGCCTTGGGGGGATGGGCACAACAGAGTGGAGCAGAATGTGAGGTGTGTTGGCTTCTACTGGAGGAGTAGGAAGAAGGGCCTGCAATCCTTGCAGGTTCATGGCTCTTGGACAGTATCAGGTGACTCATCCCTACTTCCCTGGGTCCCCAAGGCCAGCATGGACAACTTAGTGAGACATTATCTCAAAATTAAATTTAAAAATGGGCTGAGATGTAGTTCAGTAGCAGAGCACTTGCTTAACATGTGAGAGACCTTGGGCTCAATCCTTAGCAAGCATTGAGAGGAGGGGAGGAAAGAAAGTAAATATGGACGCCCAGGTCTCTCCTCAAACCACGATCCTGGAAACAGTGAGTTTTTAGTCTCTATGGTATGTGTCCTGGCTTGAGAGTTGCAAATGTTGATGATCTCAATTTGTCAGGAGTGGCAGTCACCCTGCTCTGGCTTGCAGCATTCTGCAACAGGCAGTGTAGAGTAGTGGTTACCACTATTTGCTCTGAAGTCAGGTGAGCTGGGCTTAAATCCTGATTCCTTTCCTTACTGAATGTTGGTTATGTTATTGAAATAGTCTTTGTCTCCCCAAGGCAACCAAGACTATTCATAAAGGAAATTCACTTTAGTGAGTGCAGCTATGCCATCTGGGCCTTCACATTTGTGGTAGTCAACCCAGCAAGGTTCCTTCTGTTTGTTCTATCATCCTTTTTCATCTGCAGCAAATGACAATGGCTCATGGCTGCGCAGTACAGATGCCTGGGTTATGTCCCCTGCTGCAGTCTCTGTGTAGCTCAGACTCTAGAGCAATCAAAGGAGAAGATATCCTAAAATCAAGTACTGAGTTCCCCTGTATAAAACAAAGCTCTGGGGACCCATATTAGTCTTTGTCATATGTTATGAATTTTTGTGGGTGGGGGGCTCATTTAATTCACAACATTCATATTATGAATTAGGCAACTTTTTAGACCTTATGTGATTTGTCAATGGGCCATGTCACAGTTACATAGCCTGTAAGGAACATATTGTCTTACTTTTATCTTCAGAAAAGTCACACACTGGTGGTTACTTAATAAATAGCTCTTGATTATAGGAAAAATTATGGCATTGGAAGAATTCTGTTTATATAACCAAGAACTCTTAGGTTTTAATCTTACAGTGGAAAGAAACCTTGGAGACGCAGGTCTTAGCTAAAAGGCAACTTGCCCAGGGTCACACAGGCATGCAAAGACAGGCCCAAATCTGAGTGTTCTTGCTCCAAGTCCATTTTTCTTTCTACTTTATCATATTGCCTCATTATACAACTCTCTAATCTACTTGTCTCTCATTTATAAATCCACTTCATTCTATTATCTCTCCCTGCTGAAAATGCCCCCAATTCAAGGAGAAAGAAAGCAGGCAGAAAGGTTTGGATGTAAATTTCTGGTTTCCATGTTTGGATTGTTTTGCAGAATTGTTTTCATTACTTCTCAATTTGTTTCTTGATCAGCAAAAGGGTAAAAGAATCACCAAGTTTTAGAACCAAGAACAGGTCAGTCCTCTGCCACTCTTCGCCACGCCTGGCAGAGCTTACTGTAGCCAAGAGGCAGGAATCCCTTCATTTTTCTTCTGAAATGGAGCCAGACATGGCTAGCAGACCTGCAGAGGGGCAACTCCTCAGCTTGGGTTCTAAGGCAATACTTATCATTGCTGTGACTGGCTGAATGCCAGTGACTTGATGGCTTTAGCTGTGAAAATGCTCCTCACAAAGAAGGCTCTCACAGGCTCTAAGCATAGGAGCCCTACTGCCAGGGTTTCAGGAAACTAGGATGAAATAGGTAGAACAAGAGTTTGTCCAAAGCCCAAGCAGGACAGCAGGTTCCCACTGCTTGGAAATCTGTCTGTGTGTTCCAGAGACGTGCAGAACAAAGACCTACACATGGTTATTTTGGCAGAAACAGGAAGGTTTAGATTATCCTTTTCCACCCCGTGAAAGTGGCCACCTAAGATGTGAGTGCTGAAGGAACATCTGTTTTAGTACTAACAGAGCCTCAGAGAGGGCCTCACCGTGGTTTTCCCGCACAGACATAGCCCTAGCAATGGCACAGCTGCAGGGCTGGATACACACAGAATTTAGGGTTTTGCCTCTTCCTTTCATCTGTTTCCAAAGTGACAGTGGCATTGAGTGTGCTCTGATGGACACTGCTCCCATGAGCAGCTCTCCAAGGCCACATCTTGCCTCCCTAAAGTGTTATTTTTGGAGAGGGTATCTGGGGAAATGACAGAGTCAAAATATCCATCATATGCCTTTGCACATCTTTCATGCATTGGGTAGTCAATTGATGGAACTGGATCAGGAGGCATATGGTATGCATTGGACAGCTTTTCCCATCTGGAGCCCAGCTGTGCAGGTTCACCTCTGAATCTCAGATATAGATAGCATGGAGTTAGGAGAGCAAGATTAGTGCAGGTTGACTATCCTTGTTCTGCAGAAATGATTTTACCTTTTGATGAAAAAAGGTCAAGGCAATTGTATAATTGAACATATGAGAGGGAAGATTTATTGTTGAGAGGTAATGTAGCATAATGATTAAGACTTTACATTATGGAATCAGAGAAACCTGAGCTTAAATGGCAGTTCTATTTGTTTTCTGTGTGACCTTAGGCAAGTAACATAGTTTGCCTAAACTTTGGTTTCTTTATCTGTAAGTTAAAGGTAATTACATTTCCTATCTGGGAGTATTGTTGTGATGATGAGAACACTTGTGAAAAATATAAGCCACTCCATCATAAAAGCAAAATTCACAGCTAGCTATTACAACAATAAATCTTCGGAGGAAGGGACTCCCCTTTACAAGAGATTTTTTTCAAGTACCTATATCTAGACTTGCCCTTTCTGTTTTTGCTGTTAGAATGTCTTTATCTTAAGCCAAAGCATTAACACCTTTATTTTCTGGTCTTTTAATTCTTACCTAACTTTTGGAACCAAAGGGAAAAACTCAAGTCCCTTTTTAGAACGGTAAGTGACTAGGTCACTGCCTGTGTCGCTCTAAGGTTCCCACTTCACATTGTAATCTGTCTAAATAGCACCCCCTGGTGTCAGCCCTGCTGGAGAGGTGAAGAGGGAAATCGAGGAAAAGAAAGTTGTAGAGAGGATGATCATATTCTTTTTCAAGAAAAATCCCTCATGAAGGAAGGCTCACACAAATATCCCACTTTTTCCAGACAAAGTAGCTGTAATTTTATCAATACTTCTTTACAGGACTTGATTTAACGCCAGAGCCCATTATTTTTGGGCCATACTCCTCTTAAAGTGCCTGGAAAGAAGTCAGCATTGTAGGTGAGACACAGCCAGAGCCAAGGAGAATGTACCTGGACTGCCTTCTTTTGCCTGTATTTTATAATTAGGATACACAGGCAGTCTTAGTACTGAAACCCTAAATAAATGACTTCCTGGACCACGGGATTGGGGTTTAATCACATGTTGTCCTGCAGTCTTTCTCTACTTGTCTTGAGTTTATTCATAATTTTTAATAGTTTTTTCTACAGTCTATAGTTGGAGTTCCCAGAGATATATCTGTTTTTAGACATTTTACTGATTCCTAGTATATCTAGCACGAAAATTTTACCTAATTTGAATATTTAAGTAGAGCCAAAGCAAAGAGACAATATCCGCGAAAATTTAAAATTTAAAATGGCCACCATGGCAATACAATAAATCTATTCTATGTGCACTGTGCCTGGGATGAAGTATCCTTTAGAAATGGTGGCAAGTTTTTATTTGGTCAATGAATCATAATTCTCCAAAGCATAAGCATGACGCTTACGGGAACCCTTGGTAATAATTCTTAACGTGTGGTTTTCTTGTTCGCATTCTTCATATGTGCAGTGATTTCCAAACTACACTCTGTGGAGCCTGTGGGATTCCGAGAGGATGTCCCGGGGATGTGCGGGAGGGGTAGAAAGAATGAGAGAGATGGTGGGCTCCTGTCAGCCTCTATTTCACCAGAGCTGTCTGCCTTTTGCTGTTGGAAACTGAACTTCCCTGTTAATATTTTCTTTGAGGAAAAAAAAAGTTTAAAAACTATCAGTTAAGCTACTTCCTGGTCCCTTCAGACAGGTAGGGAGTACGATCATGTCCATGTTTCTTCTCACATAATGAATTTCAGGGTGAAGTAGATTTGAAACAAGCATGAAAATTAAATTTTAATTGTTGAGTTTGAAGTAATGTACTTGCAATCTCTCCACAGTTGTGGTTTAAAGGGAAGTAACCACATTGTCATCGCTATCACTGTCACCATCACTATCCCTGTCAAGCCCCAACCACTATCACAAACAATTGAGGTAGAATTCTGATGTGGTAGAAACCTGGAATTTTGACAGACACGTAAGTATTAGTGTGGGTCTGTGATTTCCTTCTTATTTGGGGGGAGATTTTTAAGAATCCTTGTCTACTTCAATGGCAGAGGGAAAAAAAGACCCTATTCTACCTTCTAAAACAGAACCTGTGAGTGTTTTTCTCACTTAATTGTGAAACTCAGTTATCAAAAATGGGTCACTTACTACCCTTGAGGGGTGATCTTCTCTGGAGAAATTTCTGAAGGATCAAGGGCAGAGCAGGAAACCAAATTTCCTTTCCCTACCATTAGACCCACTTTCCTAGAATCTAATGACCAGTGAGGCCAGGGTAGAGCACTCTGGCATTTGCCTTCAATCCCAGATTGTCAATTTGATGGTCAGGCCTCCTCTAAGAATCATACTTTTAATAATGACTGTCTATAGTGGGAGTTCCCAGAGGTACATCTGTTTTTAGACACCAACCTTCGTTCCATTTTTAATGTTCAAAAAATATTTAAGAATAGTTTGTCAGATCTGTTGATCCATTATTTCTTTATCTGAACATTAGAGCCAGTAATATCTTTCACAGTGGGAATTCATGCAAATTAAATGAAGAAGGATGACAAAATAATTAGGAGAAATTTGGAATAAAGTTGGAAAAGATAGTAGTAAAAATGTACTGGCAGTTGGCTAAGATGGTGGCCCACAAACCCTACAGCACTAGGAAGGAGAATGATGAAGAGCATAAGTGGCACAAATGTCACTGTGCTAGAAAAAAGAACATTGTCACAATGTCTTCACTCTCTTCAGACTGGTGGAGTACCAGGAAAAAAGGTCTTAACTGTGTTCAATATAAAAACTAACTGAGATTACAACAAAGCGAGAGGCTGCTCTCTGGTAAGCAGCTCAGAGAGAAGGCAGAGGCAGGCTCTGCTCAGAGCACATTCCAACGGACAAAGGGAGATGCCTGCTTGCTGGTAAGGAGCTCGGAGGGAAGGCAGAGGCAGGTTCTGCTGAGCGCATTCCAACAAAGTGAGAGGCTGCTCTCCAGTAACCAGCTCAGAGGGAAGGCAGAGGCAGGCTCTGCTCAGAGCACATTCCAACAAAGTGAGAGGCTGCTCTCCAGTAACCAGCTCGGAGGGAAGGCAGAGGCATGCTCTGCTCAGAGTGCATTCTAACGGACAAAGGGAGATGCCCGCTTGCCAGTAAGGAGCTCGGAGGGAAGGCAGAGGCAGGACTTGCTCTGCATGCATTCCAGCAGCCCCCTGGACACTTCCATGAACAGAAGCAGGCCCTGCACCAGAGCACCCAATAGCCACCATTGGATACCTCTAGCCAGCACTGGCTAGGAAAACCAAACAGTCACACTCCAGAGAAATTGTAAACAATGTGGGAGCTTCCCAAAACCCCACCACCAGCTTGTTTGGAAGAACCCAGGAAAATGTCAGGATGAAGAAACAAAAGGCAGTCCCTAGACTCCAGCCCAAGCAGAGCCAGTCCAGGAGGAGAAAACATGGAAGAGATCGAGAGTCGCACACCTGAAGTTTCTGCAGTGATGGCAACTGAAGTAAACAGACAACTCCATGAGACTATAAAAGAAATTAGAACAGAAATACTATCTCAGGTAAAAGAAGAAATGAAAAACATAATAAAAGAATTGCTAAGCTTCTCTAAAGGAGACATAGATAAAAAAAATAGAGGAGCAAAGGAAAATGAGGGAAACCATGAATGAACAATATAAGAAAGATTTTGAATGCATGAAACAGATTCAAAGAGATATCCAGGAAATTAAAATCTCCATTGAAAGCTGGCAAAAGCTCTTGAAAGAAACTGAAAATAGACTTTCAGACCTTGAAGACAGGTGTGCAGCTTGTGATTGGGAAAGGAAAGACCTCTTGAAAATAATGAGGAACCAGGAAATAACAATTCAAAGACTGCAAGGTGATGCAAAGCAAAATAATTTACGAGTGATAGGTATCAATGAAGAAGCAGGGGTCAACACAAAAGACATAAAAACTCTATTTACAGAAGTACTAGCAGAAAACTTCCCAAACATGGGAGAAAGACGTGCTATTCAGATAAG